>VYZW01036673.1:0-17380 GCA_013401315.1 Balaeniceps rex
TTTTTTTTTTTTTTTTTAGTAGAAAGGAACAATTTCAAGATATATCTTTCAAAACTGGTTGCTTGGGAGATCAGAGAGAAGTACAAAGATTAAACAATAATAACTTGTAACCTTAAAAATAGATACATATTTCCTAACAAACCTGGGGTCTTTTTGTTATCACGGACACATTCATTAACTGAAATATTTATTTGTGATTATGGGAAGTTTAAAAATGCAGCAGCTGCTTCATTTGTTCTTTCCTTTCTGAACATGTGATTTATTTAATGTTGACTTCTTACGCCTGTTACTGCTGCAGTTGATAACAGTTCAACGCAAAGATAAGCTAGCAGAGTTCGGCTCACTGGTAAGGACATGAGCTGCTGGATGCTGGGACGCGCATGGTGTCTGAGGGTAGACATGAAAGACGTGAGCTGTGCGTTGGGAGCACGGCCTGCGTGTATTGCACAGCCGCTTCAGACCCATGCTTTTCAGCAGCACTCTGCAGACAGCTTTGAGGATATCCG
The DNA here is from genome assembly GCA_013401315.1 of Balaeniceps rex. NCBI lineage: Eukaryota > Metazoa > Chordata > Aves > Pelecaniformes > Balaenicipitidae > Balaeniceps > Balaeniceps rex. Next base: position 507 of record VYZW01036673.1, read on the forward strand.
CAGAAAATAGCTGAGACGAATACACCTATGGGATCTTGTATCCAAGCAGAAAATTTTTAAGAACTATGAACTTGTGAGATTGGGGGCAGGCTTCTTAGTAGGGCCTGTAGCGATAGGACAAGGAGTAATGGTTTTAAACAAAACTAGGGTAGATTCAGACAAGATATAAGGAAGAAATTTTTTATGATGAGGGTGGTGAAACACTGGCACAGGTTGCCCAGAGAGCTGGTGGATGCCCCATCCCTGGAAACATTCAAGACCAGGTTGGACGGGGCTCTGAGCAACCTGATCTGGTTAAAGTCCTTGCTCACTGCAGGGGGGTTGGACTAGATGACCTCTAAAGGTCCCTTCCAACCCAAACCATTCTATGAGATTAAACCTGTTATTTTATTATTGTGATAATTTGGACACGTGTATTTACCAGAGAAATATGCATTCTGCCAGTTACAATAGTGTGAAAGTATCTTTTGTTGGATGCAGCTTGTACGAACATTTGATGTTGGGCAGAGCAGGTGGGAACAGGATGGATTCTGGAGACCTCCTGTGGTTCAGACTAAGGCAACTTTCCTAGGGATCAGGGCACTGCGACAAGCCTCCTAACAAACTCCCCTTTCCCCCTTTTTTCCAGCAACAGCTCTTTTATTTAAGAGAGCCTGGTTTGTTTTGCAGTGCTGCTCCCTTTGCAGCCAACAGACAATTATTGGTATAAGCTCGTGATCAAATGCAGCGCAATAAACAGTTTAGTGCGTTAGTGTTTGTCAGCTCATTTGGGGTAACCAGCCAAGTGTGCCCGCTTGGCACAGCTGAAATGCAAAGCAAAGCGCACTTGCTAAGCAGAGAGGGGGAAAAGCAATTGAGATGCTGCTGCTTCCAGCTCTGCGCATTGTGCAAACAGCTGTGTTTGAAACGACCTGCCAGTGTGCTCTGGCTGCACACCTGGGCTGCTGCCCCTCCTCCTGCAAAGACAGTGTCGAAATCTGCTTAAATCACAACCTCACGGCTGGGAGAGGATCTGTTTACTTTAACAACATGAGTGTGGTAGGGGAGGTCAGACCTCATCCCTTGCTGGAAAGCCCGGGGCAGCTCTCAGTGGTGTAGGAGCTTCACTGGGAGTGGGAATTACATCCTGAGGGATGCTGTGGAAGGTTTTCTTTCAACCCGACGATAAGAATCGGTTTTCAGCTCTCTGGATTGTTTGCTTGGTGTGTTGGGCTTCTTGAAAATGCTGTGAGCTGGGAGACTGAGTGTTAAATCCTGTTTCCATAAGGTGAAGGGCAAGATGGCTTGTTAGTTCAGTATGGGTAGAGTTTCAGGATGTATTAAGGTCCTCTTCCCTAGAGCCTGCCGTGGAGATACGCATAGGGTCTACACCTCTGAGGCTGCCATGCACAGGAGAGGTCAGTTCTTTCCATGTTCATCCAAGTCCTGCTCCTTCACTGGTGTGCTGAGGCTGATGCATCTGGAATACTCGGTGGTTGCCAGAAAACTGGGATTTCTGCCATAGAAATCTAACAGAAAGTATAGAAAATAAATGTAAATAAGTGAAGTTACGATTAGTGGTCTGTGTTCTCAGGTGGTGTAGCTTCACTTCCATCAGTGAGGCAGAGCTTAGCTGAAATTCAGCTCCCTGCATTTTATTTTATTATTTTAAATAGGAGTGGGAACCTGATTTCTTCCCCAAATGGTGAGATGCCTTTTGGTTGGAAAGGTAGAAGTTCACAGAAAAGCACTGCAATTTTTTGGCAGCCTGATAAAAGAAACACGCTATCTGAAGCTTTTGAAAGATCCCCTTGAACAACAACAAAAAAAAGGCAGCATGCAATTAATTACAAAATACTCTGAGGACTTTATGAAATCCAGCTGGTTATATCTTCCTCTTCCATAGACTGAGAGATGACTGTAACTCATTAAAACTACAGGTCTTGGAAGCTTGTATTGAAGAGATGTACTAAACTAGGAAAAAGAAAAATTAATGGGATGTCTCCTTAGATGAAGCAGAAGCAAAAGGCACCTAGCAAAGTGATTGGTAAAGTTCTTGTGTAATTGCCAGTAAAAGTCTCTACTTGTCTTGCATACTTCACTTGAAGAGTAACAGGCTTTTTTAGCTCAATACATCATTTCCCTGTCGGCATGTTTTTATGTTGTACAAGCTTGCAGACTGTAGCTGACAAGCATCAATATTGTCATCATCGTCATCATTACCTTCTGCAGCAGCTGAGACCTGGCCATCTCAGGGGTGTCGTTGTTTGGCTGGCATCTTATTTCTCTTGTCTGCAATAAGCCTCCCACTGGGCCCCATCCATAATATTCAAAGACATCAAAATAGTCTCTTGCTGCCTTAGGGACCTTTTTATGTCTCCGGCATATAGAACACACATACACTGTTTGGAAGAGGGTGGCACAGAAAAATGATAATTTATTAACTCTACAAAATAAATTTGTAGTATGGTTCATGTGTGACAATACCAAGGAGTAAAAGCAACAAGATGATCTAGGGTATCAGAGCTGGAAGAGCTGGTAATATTTTTTACATGTTTAGTAGCTTTGGAGCTTTGCTCTGAAACTAATGTACATTTTTCTGACCAATACAGGCAGGGTAGGTCAAGTGTTATACAAGTGACGTCCATTTATCTTGCAGAACACTTCTTCCTTTTCTCTCCAAGCAGTTTCCTCTCTTCCTATTACTACTGGAAATTGCTACTTCAAAACTTACTTGTGATGAATGGGTTAATTGAAAGTAATACTGTTGTACTTAAGCCCTGAAGCTGACTGTTTTTGAGGCGTTCTTACTGCAGTGCCTGGTCTCGGGGTCTTTACTGGATGCTGCTGGTTTTGCGGTTGGTGGGAGAGCTGCCTGGTGGGATGGCCGTAGCATGGCGGGTTTGGAAGCAGACCCGTGCTGGTACAGGACAATTCCCCGCGCTTCTTCCTCTCGTCCTGGCTGCAGTCAGTACGTGCCACTGCTGTATGCAGTGTTTTTTCTGATGAGCAAGAATTTAGCACCAGAAGAGACAGAGCTATTGTGCAGGTTGTGGAGGGTGGTGGGAGAGGAAGCTTAGCTGAGCAGCAGGGGAATCTATTGTCTCTTTTACTGCCTGATTAAAATAAGGTTTTTACAGCAGAAATGCTCCCTGGAGGCTGAGCTGTCAGAAGGGATTTCTGTGTGCTGCACAACATTCTGCAGTCATCTTGTGTACCTATCGGTAAAGCTTAGATTGTGTCTAGCATCAGTGTTGTCTTTGCTGGAAAAGCTTTTGTGACCCTTCGGATAGCAGCTACCCTCCTAAAGGAAGAAAAAAATTGCCAGAACTTATTTAGGCAACAATTTTCAAGGAGGTTTGTTTGATGTAGGTAGCTATACAAATCTGAGAGAACGCTGGTAAGAGTTTGATTATCAATTTCCAATTTAATTGCAACGATAGTGCACAAAACAAATAGTATCATTGCTGTGTACAGAATTAAGTATTAGATTAAAAAGCATAGCAGGGGATAACTTGCTTTGTACCTATTATCTGTAATATTAGATGGCATTCAGCAAGTATTTTATAAAGTTCTATTATGTTTTTATCAGGATAGAAGAGAAGAAGGATAATCTGGAGAAAGGGGAAAACGCAAGGTTTTAGGGGGGGGAAAAAAAACCAACCCAAACCAAAAATGCAAGCTGAATTCTCAGTTTGTATTGACAAAACTTCAGAGAATCAACTAATGGGAATTTATAAGCTGTAAAACGTTTGTAGGGGATATTGTACCAAACAAACTGTAAGAGTTTACAGTAGTCGTAATTGTTGACACCAGCAGGTTTGTGTACTTGTCTGTCTTCATGGAAATAAAGAAAAGAAAATGTAAATGGAGTTTTGATGGTGTTGGAAGAGATGGAAAAGGTGAAAGATGAACTGCTGTAAACAAACTTGTATCTCAAGCTGAGGAAGCAAACTAGAAATGCTGATGTGACCTCGGTGTTGACTACAGAGGCATACATCTAGGAGTAAAATAAAATATCTGATGTATGCACAGAGCAGGGAGAAATCAGCTCTTTTCACGAGTGTGTCAGAGCTGTTTTGCTAATGGGCACGGGCGTGAGTAAGGCTTGAGGAGCGTGTTCACCGCTCACATGTATGTCTGACTCGGACCCCTCTCTGGTGCAGAGGCAGAAAGTTGCCTTTGACACAAATCAGGGTATTTCCCACATCAGCACCGCAGTTGTAACTGGCCAGACAGGAGATGGACCCTCCGTTGGCTTACCCGTGTAATTCAGTGTACTGGTGCAGGGGCCAGGGGTAGGCTGGGGAGGAAAGAAAGGTGCCTTCCCAGGTGGTTCAGTCTAGCTTGTGAGAAACCTGAAAAATCGGGGCTCTTGACAAGCTATACATCCATAGCTTTCTCATAAGCTGAGCATGAATATTGGCCTGTCAAAAACCACATAAGAAAGAAATTGACCTCATTTGCAAGCAGCTAAAAAGAAATTTCTCCTCAGACTCACAATATTATGAACATTTGTTGTTCACAGAAGCCATCAAGTGTGACGCAAACTTTATATACATAGGAAAAAATCTCTTCTTTTTAATTTTCCTCATGTAATTCTTCCATTTTCACTATATCAAAACATGAGTGGAACAGACCAATCCTGCCTTCGTGGTTGGATTCAGGGTATTTTGTAAGTTGAGAGGTCCAAATGGGACTTACTCTTGTGTTTGGGGCATTGCCTAGGTGGACCCTCAGGTACCTAACAGGAAGCCTTTACAGCGTGGCATTTAATTCAGTAGGAGCACTAATTCAGGCTCCTTCTCCCAGCTGGCTGATATTTATATCAAACCTGTCCAAACCTAATACCAGACTGTAATAACGCAACCTCTGCTGTGTTTGACAGAAATTGGCCTGCAAATAGGCAGAAAAGCCGAGGATGCCTGTGGACATATGCATGTGCAGAGAGATGGCATCACCTGCACTTCCATAGGAAGCAGGCAAACCAGTCCTCTGGTGTCTGGAGCATCAGAGGATCAGTGAAGATGACAGGCAAGGTTTGAATGGGTCACCGAGGCTAACCTGTTCTCTCAATTACAAGAGATTCTTCCCCTAGACCAGGAGTGTGTGTTTGGGATCTAGGGGATGCTGCTGTTTCCAGGATGCCATAAATAAGCCCAAATAGGTTGGTGCCTGTGGGACCTGTTGCTAAGGGGATATAAGTGGTCTTTTGCTTCAGCTGCTGAAGAGGACAATTCAGCAGAAGTTCAAATGGAGCTGAATTCAAACCTTTTTACATTCTTCACCCTGAAAGAGAAGACAAACAATTTTGTGACATGTTGAATAAAATGTTTCATAAACGCCGATGTGTGAGAAAGCAGTAGGCGTGAAAGTTCACTTTTCTGTCATTGCACTTTTTATCCATTAGCTTAGTGGATAGGGCATCTGACAGAACCTGGAGGAGCAATTCTGAAAATAGTTATATCTTCTCAGATTTTTTTGAGGATGGATCACCCTGGGGATCCTTTAACCATTTACTGGAAGCTGGGCTCGATGATTCTTATGGCTCCCTTCCAACTTGAGATATTCTATGATTTACTTCTTGAAATACTGATACATAACCTAAACTCTCACGTTTCTCTTATGTTGTGCTGGTTAATATGAGGCAAACTCAGAGGCAGGAGGGCTACTTTTAGATAGACAGCTCTGGCAATGTGGAATTAACAGAAGGGGAGAAGATGGTCAAGGTGAGATCTATAGGGTAAATTCCTTCTATACTTCCCATATGTCTATAACTTACATCACTGGTGAATTTTTTTCCAAGGTAACGTGTGGGCTATGGTCATTGAAAATATTACAAATAGTAATTGGGACATACGAAAACCAAGACAATAACTCTGTAGCCAGTTGGTTAGGACTTTGATGTGATATGTGAAATACAAAGATTAGCAGAATTAAATATCAAATTTGCCATTAAAATATTTTTTCTAAAAGGCTTAAGATATGAACAGATGCTTAATTGCAGGGGAAAAAAAAGCATGTTTTACTGCTTGAATGGAAGTAGCAAGATTGAGTCTTTTTGACTTAGAAGGAGCAAAGTAATTTAAAACAGAAGAGTGAAATTTAGTTGCTATGGGTGAAGTATAAATGGATCTAGGTAATGTAAATAAGTCAGTGTTGAAAGAGCTTAAAAGAATCCCTTGATACCAAATGTTTCAGAAGCCAACATCATATCATTTAAAATATTGAAAGTCTTTTGTGATCAGTACTATAACCTCCAGGCACTGAGCATGTTCAGGATTTGTAAGATAGATCCTAAAATGGCATAGAAGAACAAAAAAAGCTAAAAAATAAAAAGAATTATGAATTAAACATCATAAGATGCCAGAACAAAACGTTGCAGCCTTGTATGTTGGTCTTATGCTGCTGTTAATTAAAAGTTTGTAGCTGCTTTCAATGTTGGTACCACCCTCGTCCTGTGTCCGTTGAAGGTAACAGTGAAACTCTCTGACTCTAATGCTAGAGGAACAGACTAGAAAAATGTGTTCAGATATGTATAACCTTAGCAAGATTTAAGATAATAAAGTAGAATTAGTCAATTCTGAATCATTCATATAGCAAATGATGTATTTCTAAATGTAGAAATAACAGCTGAAAGCGCCCCCTGAGCTGGGGTCCCTTCTGTTCGAAAAAAAGCATGGTTCTGTGCATCTGCAAAGAAGTGTTTTAAAATAAGGTGGTGCTTGAGAGAGGAAAATAAGTCTTACACAGTGTATTTTCTTTGTAATCTGTGGGTTTTTATGCTTAATGTGCGGTTGCACATGAAAGCGCTGAGATGGAAGATTTCTAATGGTTGAGTTTATCATATATCAGAAGAATAAATCTTTGATGATTCCTTTGCACTGTGTTACCACTCAGCTCTGCCATGTTTGCCCATTTGAGCTACCCCACTGGAAATGATTGTTCTTTCAGTACTTGAACGAATAAATAGCTACAAAGGTTTGCCAGTGGATTTACTTTGTTTCTGCCATTGCACTTGACACTAGCTAAGAAGTCAGCTTCTAGCAAATATCTATTTAGTTTTGCGTATTGTAATGCTAGGCAGAACTGCGGGGAAAGGCAGTATCTTTAATTAGGTGGAACCAACATAGTTGGAAAAACAGATGCACTTTCAGGCGTAGGTCTGATGGGAATATAAGCCTTAAAGCTTGTCCTTTTTCTCCAACTGTCTCAGCAGTTTTGATATCATCTCTCATCTCTCCTTCCCAAGTCTTACTTCTCTTTTAGGTTGTTTCAGATGCAGTAGCCTGGTTATTACTTCTTATATGCATGTCTAGGCAGGAACCCAGACTTTTTTAAGGGGTTGCAAGGCTCTGGACACATACTGCTAGTGCTGCAGTGCTTGTACAGTAAGACTGATGCACCTCGCATTGAGCCTTCTGCATCCTGGCTGAGAAGCCCCTGGCTGCAGATTGTTTGTAGGTTCCAGGGCTCAAAACTTGATCCTGTACTGATACTTGCTGTTGTCGTTCTGACTAATTCTCCAGATACAATCCTAAACTGGTGTAAATTAGTGCAGCTGCAATGATGCTACCTCAGTTGAAACACTGATTTTTTTTTTTTTTTTTTTTTTAGAGAAATATTATTACTTGTCCTGAGATGCCACAGAGCTCCTGTTGTACTGTACTTAGAAATATAAGATACATCCACATAGTGCAGTCAGATGCAAACTCTTTTTCTAAACTCCAGGTAGGCCAATGTGATCCATGCTGCCATGAAAAAGCAATGCTGCCTTCCTTCTTTGCAGGTAATAATCTCCATTTCTCAGCAGGACCTATTAGGTCAAGCACAGAGCTATGGTATTGTGGCTATATTGTTTCAGGATCTGCACTGGCTTGTCCGGAGAGTTTAGAGTATGGCCAGAATGAACCCCTTACTTATATCAGTGAAAATGGGTAGGTCTATATTACTTTCATTTTCTGCAGAAGCACCACAGGCTCACATACTGGCTCCATTGTCGTGAGATAAAATTTGCTTTTATTTATATCCTAGCTACGTGAGCCAGTGAGTCTGCTGGTCTAGTGTCTGTCACACATAATTCAAAGTAAATAAATCTCATGATAGTTAATCATATATTGGACACAAATAATTTAGAAATTCAAACAGAATGTTCCCTTTTTTGAAGATTCAGCAGTGGGGAAATTTAAAACCAGAGTATTTGAGCTGAGTGTCAAGTTTAATTTTCACTTACTAAGAATATTAGTTAAGATGATATTTATTTAAGAAATTTGACATTAAGAATTTATTCATGGCAAATGCAAGTGCTTTTGAAACCTTTGTTCTCAGTTGAAACAAAATGCTTTGTGGAATTGTTAAATGCTACTCTGTGAGCTTTGAATTTCAAATAAGAGTTGGGTTCAAAAGCGTCCCAATGGATTGAAGAGTAGATGGAAAAGAGCAACTGCAGACCTGCTGTCTGACCTTGAACAAGTCGCTTCAGTGCTTAACGCTTCAACTTGCACCTTGATCTGTGTGGTAGAGATAATTACACTTGCCCTACTTTGTAAAAATGGAACCAGAATTAATTTTTATTCTCTGCAGCATAACTTTAGAATGCTTTTGTTCTTACCAGAAGTAGTATATAAGACCACTTTTGCAGTTAATGTTGTGTGTTGAAAACGGGGGAGTCTGGATTTGATCCTTGGTTCTGCCACAGTTTTCCTGCGTGACTTTGAAAGACGCCTGATCTTGTCATATCTTGATGCCCATTTTTTTTTTTTTTTTCCCTCTTAATCTTCCCCTTTCTTGTTTGTGGAAACTGTAAGTTCGTGACATCTCTCTGTGGGTATGAATACTAGTGGCACAACCAGGTTCAGAATTAAGAGGGGAAGAAGAGAATTTGGTTTATGTCACGGATGAATGGACGTTCACCACCAAAAGAGAAAGGCTGTCCACTGTGATCTCTTTGTTTGCCAAACACATCCATCCCCTCTTGATGTTTTGAGAATAATAAGGCCTTTTAAACACTAGAAGAGAGTGACATAAAACAAGGCTCACTTGTTTTCCTGAATATATCAAATGCAAAAGAAATTACTTTAGGTAAAGCAAAACTGAGAATGGGTGACATATTCCCCTTGGTCTTTAAAACTGCAGACACCATTTTACACCTAGATTTACTGATATTAAAAATCAGTGGTTTGCGTACTGAAAATTCACTTGCATGTAGCTAAGCTCTTGCGTGTGCCCTTTTTGTTTTCATTAATTTTAGTGACTATATCACCTTGAACGTGGAGAGTGATAGCCGTAGTTCTGGGGTACTTCGGATTAGGTTGCAAGGAGCTGTTTCAAACACTTCCATGTTTCTGTAGGTTTCCTGTAGGAACAGGGCGATTCAAGCGCTCAACTCTGTGCAGTGTATAGTGCAACTGGATGTGGCAGGGCAAATAGCAGGAAGAGAGTGTGCCCTCACGTTTTTTTGTAATCTCGGTGAAACCTGGGGGAAGGATTTTGTTCTCAGTACAGGAAAGATGGGCTCGGTGCAGTACTGAGGAGAACAGCTCAGGTGGTCATTCTGGATTAGTGGTACGTCAAACTTGGAAAGGTATTTGGGATAGGTGGATGATATAAAGGGGTTTCAAATATTTGGGATAGGTGGATGATTATGAAAGGCTTTGAAATATTTTTCTGTTTGGTTGTTCATTGTCAGCTGCTGCACAGAAACTGGTTCCACCTTTATTACAGGGGAAAATCCCAATGGTGAAAGAAGCTCAGAACAAGCAAACCTCTGGAGGAGGAATCTGAAAGACCATCTCCTGATGCAGTCTCTGAGCTATTGGTTATGTCTGCATTGCAAAACCATGCAAGCCTGAGCCTCCCTTTGGGAACAGAGCTGCCCTCCATCTATAGCGTAAGCCCTCGGGGTGCGATCTGGTGCTGTCGTTCATTGTGCAGCCCATTGCTGGTGAGGGGAGGAAAGGACGCCTGGCAGTGGTGCCAAGGGCCTGAGCGCTCGTTCGTGCAGTTGCTTTGGACGGGGTCTGTGCAAGGCTGCGTGCACTACAGCCACGTTGACATCTGTTTGTAAGCGCAGTGTGGAATCCCTTTAGCCTACACTGCAGCTGGAAAGGTGGTCCAGCAGGACGCAGGTCACAGAGTGCAGCATGCTTCACTTGCTCTCCAGTTTCTCCAGCTTACAGGAATGGTGAGCTGGGTTAATCCTGGGATCCAAGGGAGCTGGAGTCCTCTGTATGCAAAACCCCTGTCATGCCAATGTTGCTAACCCCAGCGTGGCTGTGGTTCCTTGTACTGCCCTGAGTATCGCTTCCCAAAGCTCCTGTGCAAGTGCAGGCAATAGATCTTATAATTGGCGCTTTGGCTGAGGAAGGCTGTGAGCCTCAGCAGCAGAGGCACGGCTGTCAGGCTGCTGTCGGCTCCATGCAGGAGAGGTGCTCTTTGCTCCTGAGAAGGCTTTGTTTTCCCCGTTGTCTTGGAAAAGGGGATGGCTTGGAGAGGCCATCAGCAGCAATGCCAGACGCTGTCAGAGTGGGCCATAGGTACGATGGCGGTAGGCCATGCCAGGCACTCAGGACTTCAGCCTCTTCACAAGGGCAGACTCTTTTTTTTCTCCTGTGTTTTTTTTTCTTCTTTCCTTTTTTTTTTTTAAGTTGGCTTAGTACAAAGAATTAATTCCAAATGACTGTTTCTACAAAATGTAATAGCTTTCACTTCTGGCCAAAATTGCCTTCACCTGGTAAATATTTTCATTACACGTTGTCACATCTTTCAGGCACTCGGATGCAGCAGTGCAGGTATCTTCCAGACATTGGGATCATTTTGTTGAGAAAGCAGTTGACTGGCCAGTCACAGCTGAGTTGTTTATTATCATTTAGACAGAAATGGCAGTTCCCTGTTTAGGCACTGCTGATGATGTGCTGTAGAATATATAGTTCATCTATAATACGAGCTGTAGACGTGGGAGACCGTGCCTCAGTGGAGAACTGGCCGTGCTCTTTAGATTATATTCTGTATCTGTGTGCAGAAAAGGCTTTCTCCACCAGCTGTGACTCTGCAGGGAGGGAAATGGTAGTGACTTGCCAGCACTGTGGTCAGGGATCGTGCCAGCCCGCAGCACGGAAAGCAGTACGGCTCTGCTGGGAGAGCGGGGCATGGAGTGGAGGGACAGTGGCTGTGAGGGGCACGAGCCGTCCACCCAGCTCGCCCTGCCCGTGCGGTTCCGTCTGCAGGGCCGCAGCCATGTCTCCCAAAAACCAAAATGTGGACACAGTTTCTCAGTCACAGAATTTCTGCCTCCTTCCATCAGTGTTGAGTGTCTGCCTTTGACACTGTGATACAGAAGAATGGGCTTAGTATATAGCTAGAGGGCTTGTCCATTAATTTTCTATTAATTCATTTGCAATATGTCAGGGTTCAGTACAACTTTAGACCCCAAATGGAGAATAAGTTTCTGGTGAAACACAGGTAGGTTTTTTATAGTTTAACTTGCACCTTGCAACCTGTCCCTTGCGGTAACAAACCAGACCCCACAACACACAGATTTCAGAAATTAAATTGCAGACCAGATCTGGCCTTGAAGCGCCGATTTCTTTCCCTTTTTAGTAGGTGGTTGAGTGGGTCTGCCATCAACTTGGGCAAGCCCTAAAAACCCTGATCCCACAAGGTGTGCACAAACATTTCCACCTTTAATGCTGTTTTAATATATTTCCTTCCTGTATCTTTTGCCCTGCCCTGGGAAAGGTTTCCTGCTGCGTTGTACGGTGACTGTAAGTAGCCTCCAGGGTCTTCCGCACTAAGCAGCGATCCTTATAATACCTTTAAAGGATCCAACCCAATACTCTCGCAGAGGCATACTGATATTCTGTCTCACTGCTAGGTGTGTGGCTTGTCACCAATCTCTCAACGTCAGTGACTTTCTCAGAACCCGTGTGCTGAAATCGTTATGTGTGAATCTCGGCTTTCATTTTGGGGGGGGGAAGTAAGTTTCTAATTCTTACGTTAATAGAGAAAAGCTTTAAGACAGTTTCTGAGTATTCCCTACAGACCTTAAAGCTAAAGGGTAAGTGAAGGCAACATTTGTCACCTGAAAGAAGAAATAAGTCGTGAGGAGATGGAGGGCAATCTCATGACTGAGGGTAGAAGGAAGGGAGATGGTTGGACACAATTTGTGAGAGCAAAGTTGATGCTTCCATATTTTTGAGATCCCAGGCATATTATTAGTGTTGAATCCAGTTCACCTTGCAGTTTTGCACTTCAGTGACCTCCTTTATGTTACTACCGTACAATTAAAAATGAACAGAGGTCTCCTCCCTCTTCAGTATTAGTTAAATTGTCCGTATGCTGGTAGGCTAAATGCGTATTGAACTGTTTAACTTTAATTAAACAGCAAAGTCTGGGGAGAAGCCAGGAGCACACTGTCAAATTAAAGCAGTTGCCTGTGTAAACAGCTGCCCATAAATGAGATTCTCTTGTATACATAACAATTGTTAATTGAATAATTACCTAAATTTCATCTCTTAATTTTTTCCTCAGGAAATGCATTATGTTTGCTTGGAAGTATTGGATTTTTTAGCATGTTTTGATTTAACAAAGCTGAAGGTGCAATATATGTGCTAGCAGGTATGCAGGAACTTATGGTTGAGGCTTAGAAGAAGTCGACGGCATGGTGATATATGCATAAGGGAGTGCCAGAACCTCTTAGGAGCTGTTTCATGTGATGGTGGTTACGGCAGTGTTATGGCTGTGGGTTGTGTTGACCAGAGGCTAGCTTTGGTTTGGCAAGTCAAAAATAGGACCCATTGAAATCTCTGGAAGTCTCCCACTGATTTCAGTAGTGGTTGTGTTGTGTCCTGCCTGTTGTCCTGAAATGGCCTCCCCAGGGCAGCCCACATCGTGCTGGGGTCCCTTGGCAATCCTGGCAGGACACCAGTAATAAACCTGTGGGATGCCTTCTCTATTATAGGTCATTCGGAAAGGTCTGTGCAGTACGGGACCTGATGAAACCCAGAGCCAAATGGAGTCTGCTGTTACTTGAAGTGAGGTAAATCATGAAGAAATGAGTTAGAAATGGTATTGTCTGTCTGGTAATGGGAAAAGGGCTCGATGCAGCTTTCCGCGTGGAATGAGAAAACGTGCGCTAGTTTGCGGTTCAGAGCAGGTTTCTCTTGAGCTGCAGTGTCCCTGCCTTATGACAGACTTATGGGGGTTTTCTGTAGTCAAACCTACCTTGACTGCAGGAATGCTCAAAGATGTCTTTTCGTAAAAATAGGAACTGCTTAACAATTCCATTTGGAGAGTGGAGTTAGACAACATTCAAAAACCAGTGCTGGTATGGGAAATGTTTGCTTTATATTTTCTGCACTAAAAATATAAAGGGAGCTGAAAGTATTTGCCTTGCTCTACTGATATCCTTTCATGAACTCTTCCTGGGACGAGTAAGATCATATCTTCCTGCAGAGGTGTTTTAAGCAAGCTGCTACTCATGGGCTGCTGTTTCCAGCGTGGAAATCATCTCGCATCCCTGTATACATCTTCAGATGTATACATAGAAAGTGGCGGGCACTTCTGCAGCCCAGCTCAGCTCTATCCCAGCCAAAATCAATACAGCAATGAACTCCCATAAAAGGAGTCTGGCTCATCATTAGCGTGACTGCTGGAGAAACGTCCATCTGGTCAGATGAATCCCATACCCTGTGATTTTTGGGAAGTGATTCAAAGCAATCCATCATGCCGCAGACCATGGCAGCCCACCACGGGCATCAGGCCTGATGTTTTATGATCAGTAGCGGGCAATTCTCAATGTGCGCAAAAAATATAAAACCTGATCTTTAATGAGCTGTTCATGTTTGCTGTTTTCCCCTAGACAGGGCAAGGAATCTGCTGCTCTCTTTGTGTTCGGGAGGAGAGAATACATGTCTCTGCAAAAGCTCCTTGCCTTCTCCAAGGCTCTGTCTCTATCCCGTGGCTTCATAAATACAAAGTTGCTATGAAATCTCTCTCTCTGGGGAGATGTTTTTTCTTTGCTTGTGCCTGTATGCGCTGTGTGTCAGTCCTTTGCAGGGATTTGGTTTGGATGTGAAAGCCGCAGCCCTGGGGACAAGTTTTAGCATGTAGCTCTGCCAGTGGTTTCTCCAAGTCCCACTGGCTCAGAGGATGCCATCTGCCCCTCCTGCCTTAGGGGACAGACCGGAGGATCACCGCTGGTTTCCTTCCCTGCCAGCCCCTCAGGTACATTTCAGGCTAAACCATCTACAAAGCATCGAGGGGAATTTTGAATTAGGAGCGTGTAGCCCGGCACGTTGTGTTTGTGAGAGGCCCTTACCGTGTGGTTGTGAAACTCATGCATGAGGAGCTGCAGCCTGAGTACAGTTAGTGTTGCTGCTGGAAGCATGCCCTGTGGCTGTGAAGGGGTGCGAGTAAATGAGACGCAAAGATCTGAGTAGCTGTGAGGGAAATCAATAGGGAAGCACTACTCAAAGCATCAGGCACGCAGGGTAGCATGGCCTTGGGAAGCTAGCCGAGAAGGAGAGACGCTTGAATCTGCAAGTGAAGTAACGCTCTTGGTTTTCCATTGTTTTGGGCCCCAAAAGAAAAGCAACAGGAAGGAGTATAAGCTTAGGAAAAATGACCTGTGAAGATTAAACAAAGTCCTGTTCTTTATAGTAAGTGAAGACAAATCTGAGCAAAGTGAGGAAGGTGATCAGATGCCTAAATACTTCAAGAAGGAAAGCAACAACCTATCCACACCCCTGCTGAATAGGGCAAGGAGTAATACGCTTCACGGGAGACAACGGTAAAGAGAGGATTAGGCTGAATGAAGATGTTTCTTAGTCCCCAGCACTAGAGCTCCTTGAGCACAGATTAGGCAAGTGTCTGTCAGGATTGACAAAGTTATGCTCTGACTGGCCTGGGGATGGAGGAGAGGATTTCCAGCCCCCCTTTGCTACAGCTGTGTGAGTCTTTTGCATTCAGGTTGGCAGAAAGTTCCTTCCAGTTTTCAGTTCTGTATGTTTAGTGTGCAGATGAAATCATAAACCTACAATGGCACAGCAGAAATCTCATGAGCTAACCTTAAGAGCAGCTCTCTGAAGGACAAATACCAGAATGCTTTTAATGTATGATGGAAATAGCTGTCTCGCGGAGCATAATTGTGCTCCTAGGATGGCCCTTTTTTCAGGGACAACGTGGTGTCTTTGTTGCATGAAACTGCAGCAATCGATCTGACTGTTGTATTCCTGGTTGCCTCTTCTCATAGCCAGCACCTTCTCCTTTTGGGCTGGGTTTGTGGTTCACTACTTACACTTAAGAATCTTGCACTTAAGAATCTTGCATAGCAACAGAGAATGATAACTCTTATTTCAATATATTGACATGTCTGCCAGTATTAACCTTCCCTTAGCCAATCCAGGCAAGATTTGACATTAGGGAAGTATCCCAGCTCCTGCTATTCAAACATGTATATTTTTTCTCTGTCACTGTTCAAAAATTCTGAGTTCCTTGAGGCTCAGATTCAAAACAAGGACTTAACCATGTACTTCAAATTCTTTTATGTGATCTGGGACAAAAACATCAACTTCTGTTTGTTCTTGGTGTGCTGGATATGGCTCCCTTATGTGTGTCAGTGAGCCTTTGGCACCGTGTGGAAGAGCAGCCCAAGGTTAGTAAAGCTTTTATCTGTCCTATTCGTTTTATAATATAGAAGAAAAATCTGAGTCTGCATCTTTAGCTGCTGTAAGTTTGTGGAATTCCTTTGAAGTTTGCTCTCTAGTATGCATATATAAAGAATCATGATAATTTTAGTGAAAATCTGCTAATACTGATGTTTTCTTCTTTATAACAACAATGATGAATTTTGATCACTCCTAAACAAGATCAAAAGACGTCAGACTCTCCTCTTTGTTTTATCAGTATAATGAAAACACAGATATACTGAAAAAACTTCAAATGGTTGAGCACGTGGTAGCTGAAAGAAACCTCAACTGTCTGAATTATACGTTAGTATCAGACTGTAATAACCCAGATTATCTGCAGTGTCTGTATTTTGCTGAAAGGGAAAGTACTAGTGGATGAGTACGGTAAATTCAGTAATGTTTTCTGCAGCGCTTTAAGTAATTGGCATGCATTGGTGTATCCAGCAAGCAAAGGTCTCTTTCGTGAAATCACCCAGCAATGGCAAATAAGAGGGATTTTTCACTTCTAATGGGGGCAGCAAAAATATGCACTATTGGTAACGATGGGCTTAGAGCATTGGGCTGCCATGGCAATGGTGTGAATGCCGCTCGTGCTCACAGCCCCAGGCAGTGATGCTAGGTCGGGAGAGCCAGGAGGGAGCACTTTTGGAGCAGGTTCTCTTCGGAGCACGGCTCCTTCCCCAGCAGCAAGTGCTGCTCAAATAAGCCCCAGTGGAGCCTGGCTTGGCTGACTTAACACACAGCCCGCTGTAAAGATTTTTGAGCCAGGGAGGGGCAGCTAAGCTTTATCACCGTGTCTTTTCCATGTGGTGCCTGTGGTGATGGGAGAGGATTCTGGATGGTGAGGTTTGGATCAGGTTCTGAAACATCCTGTGTGGTTTGTCGCCTACTTGGAAATCATGGAGTGGAGGAGTGATTGCTGGTAAACTACGAGAAGAACATACATTCAGGCCTTTTAACGCTAATCTTACCACTCCAGGGGAAAGTAGGTATTTATAGACGTGGCCCAGTAGTATGTAGTAAATTTTACTCCGATATTCAGGACAAATTTTGAAAGGATAAAGTGTATTCTTCCTGTAAAAATTTGGAGCAAAACTGTACGCTTTCACTCTTCAACATCAGGTACTCTACAACTACCTGAAAGGTGGGTGTTGGTCTGTTCTCCCAAGAAACAAGTGATAGGATGAGAGGCAATGGCCTCAAGTTGCG
>VYZW01036674.1:3908-45069 GCA_013401315.1 Balaeniceps rex
GGACGGTCCGTGAGCGGAGGGCGCCACCGCGCGGACAGCAACGCGCCTGCGGCCACCACCGCGGGGTGGCCGTCGTGGGGGGGGGTGCGGGGGTACCCCGTCCCCCGGCTGGAGCGGGCTGGGAAGAACCCCCGGGGGTCACCGCGGCTGCCCTTTGTTTTCCCTCGCTGCCAGCAGCGGGCTTTGGGAGGGGGACTGTTGTTTTTTGGGATTTTTTTGTTGTTGTTGTTGTTTCTTTGTTTCCTTTGGCATGACTGTGACTGTAAATACGGGCTTTTCTGGAAAGAAGCGTGGCAGGGATTACATGGAGAACTTCGGTTTGCTCGCTTGAACTGCACGCTCAGCCTAAAGAGCAGGAAAGAAATATTCTGTCTTTCCAAAGAGGCCAGAATTACGGGCCGTACATTTTAAAGCTGTGGCTGTTTCCCTTTAGAAAACCTACTTTCAGCTACTTTTTATTTACACCGCCTCATTTTCTCTCCTCCCTCCCCACTCCCCCAGATCCGTACGGAAAGAATCAGGCTGCCTGAAATACTGGGCATCAGCAGCACAGAAATACAGATTCCCGTAAAATAGACCTGAAGCTCCAGACCCCATGTAGTGGTCCGGTGCCACCCCAGTGGTACTGCGCATGCAGGAGCGATGTCAGGACGGTTTGCAAAAGATACAGCTTCTAAGCTCTCATTTAGGGTGAGTAACTCACACATGATTCATGCCAATTCAAGTCTCACAGCATCTCAGTCTGCTTCACAGGTGTGCGTGTGCAACATGAATATGCATGTGACATGATTGCAGTTTAGGCTGAATAAGTAAAAGTTTAAATCTGGTCTCCGTGTATAAGTACATTTCTAGATAACTCTGTCATTTCGTGGCTGAGAGGGATTTAAGGTTTATACTACTTGCCTCTAAGGCAAACTCCTAAGGCAGCATCTGAAGAAAAGTAGGTTTTTTCACTAGCAGAATTTCCTTCATCTTTCTCCTACCAGCTTAAATTAGACCTTTTAATTTACCTGACTATGCTATTTTAAATATCTATTTTATTAACTAGAGCACTATAATTCTATAGATATTTCTAGGGGAGCTTACATCCTCTGAGCCTTGTTAAGCCTAACAGGGACCGACTGCTCTAAAATGTACTGCCATAGGTTTAATTCAGAGGAACGTATCTCATCATGTACCATGATGGGTCTCTTTTCCATTCCTCAGAAACTCCTTTTTTTGCATATTTATGCATATTTTATAAAAAGTACCACAAGTAATCTATCAAACTACCAGGAACTGTATTGGGCCATAAAAGCCAGATGATATCTCATGCACACTTGTCAGATGTCCAGCCACTATATTCATATTTTCTCAGTATGTCCCACCTTAGCTGCGTATCTTAAAAGGAACCTGGAAGATTGACGGACCTGGAATACGTAATTTTATCATGAAAGCACACATGTTTTTCTACCAGTATAGAAAAGGATGAATTCTTCTTTCTCAAAAGCAAACAATCCTGCCAACCCAGCTGTCTCTCTCTCTCACACATACCATGGGTTTGTCATCTGTCTTATTATTATCTCTCCCCAGGCCTCCTTTCTTACTGGGGTGGCTTGGGGAACCCATTGCAGACCAGTCTGCCCATGAGTACACGTCTGCATTGGCTTTATGAACATAACACCAGCCTTCATCTTTTCTTGGCTTTCCAGCCTCCTCCTCCCTGAGAGCTAGCTCCTAGGAAGGATGGACTTGTCAGCAGGGAGATTAACTCATCCATGAAGTCACTCAGGTGTAGCTGTGGTCATCTTATTAGGGGATCACCTGGCGGAAGAACAGAAGTTATTAAAGCTCAAGCAGGGGAAGCCAGGGCTTGGCAGACATTTCAGCACTTCCAGCTGAGACATGGCACCCGCAGTGGAGGTGGGAAAGCCCCGCTTTCCTCGTCGAGGCTAGACTGCAGTTGACTCAGGGACAGAGAGCGCTGAAGCGTCTCATTTGCAAAGCTGGTTTTCTTTTATTAAATTGTCCCCTCTTGTACTTTCTTCTTTAAGTAAAGGCAGTGGTATGTTTAGGCGCGCTGTGGAAAGCATATACATCTGTGTGCTTCCTCGCGTCTGTCACAGGCTGAAGAAGCAAAGCTACAATCCATCCCACACTCAGGGATGTTCTGGGCAGGAGGAACAAACTATGGAAAAAATAGAGAGCAACAACCAGGGACAGTACTGGGACTGCAACTCTCTCAAGACATGAGAGAGGCAAGCCTTGCCTCGTGGCCGGGACCCTTGCCAGCTTCTTCGCAGCTGACCACCAAGCATTAGCGAAGTCTTTGTGAGGATCTTCCAGATAATTTCTTGCTGCCTTTTATCACCTTCACTATATTTCCAAACAAACAGTTAAAAAACATTTTTCAGTATATGCACTCCGAGGAAAAGGGCTTGGATTTTTTTTCTTTTCTTTTCTGAAGTGAGGAGGCAAGACAGTTATGTGGGAGCACCAGGAATGCAGTCATTCTGCTTAGCCCCTGCTTGGAGCTCATGGTAAGAGACAAGGCCAGTGGGATGCCAGTGTCTTGTGGGATTGCCCACACAGAAGCTCAGTGTTCGATCTTACGCGGTGGGCATCCTCCTCCCCCTTTTCAGTAAATGAAGCCAGATGACTACGACAACATGGAGGCAAAGGAAGAGTCATTCCCATCCAAACACAAAGGCAAGAAAAGCACTTTCTAGATGAATGGAAGACCAAACAGTGGACTCGGTTCCACAAGGAGGTACCACCACACTATGCATGTGACAGATAACTTCCTTGGATGACCAATAGATACATTTATAATCTCCCGTCTTTCACCCCAGTAGATTCATATTCCACAAGAGAAGAAAAAATTTTTCCTTGATGCTTTCTGACAATGGTTCTTTGAACAATGATTTATCTATGAAAAGTAGAGAAATAAATTATGAAAGGCAAACAACAACAACAAAAAATCACCTTTTGAAGATTTAATATTCCAAAGGCCTACTCTACACTAAAGCCAGCAACCTACAAAATGCCACTAAAGATCTTGCTAGTCCGCAGGGCAGAATAAATCTTTTAGCACAGGCAGCAGGTCTAGGTCTATTCCCACTCATTTCCATTCGGTCCGGTGTTCAGGGGAGGGTAAATCCTTAAGCAGGTTGAATATACAAAGTTGCACAGAATGCTGCCAAGCTACAATAATTTATACTGGACAAATAATGGCCACAATATCTTTGTGTTCCAGGTTGCTTTAGATGCAGCTGTAACCCAGTGTGAACGGCAAGTACTGGTTTTGTACCAAATGTGACAGAATTTTGGGTACACCTTTAGAAACAGTGGGACTGCCATGTGCCCGCGTCCAGAAACTAAAATCCATCTGTAGTTCTGAGGTATTGCTAATGGCATAGCTAAAGTTATTCATAGTTTAGATTTACCAGAAATAGTTGGAACAAATTAATAATGAATTAGAACATTTCTTATCATCACAGGAGCAAGAGGGAATAAATAGAATCATCCATATTTTCTTATTACAAAACAGTGTGCAGCCTATTACCAAACACTAATTTGGTGTTGCTTGTGCTGGAAAACTGTTGAAGGGTCCCTGGCTCCTGACAGCGCAGCTTAATTCAGTCTGACGGGAGCAAGGCTGTGCAGAAGCAGTCCAGGGCAGGCAGGTGAGGACCGTCCCAACAGGGGTGAATCCCAGCCTGCCAGAGCCGGGCGCCGCTCAATAATTCCAATTAACCACGCTAAAGACAACAGAGACGGGTCACGCAGAGCCCAGTAAATATCAATCAGAACCACATATTGTGACGAGAGAGTAACGAAGTCTGTCTCATTAAGGAAAAGAGAAAAGACATTTGGTTGGGCATAGAAGCCTGTCCTCGGTGGCTCGTGCACCCTGTGGTGCAGCATCTGCCTCATGGGGCTGCGGTCCGTGCTGGCCACAGCCAAAATTGCCCTGAGTGTGGGAGCCCTTCACGCAGCTTAGCTCCCCATTCTGTGCGTAGTGAGCAACGGGGAGAGGTCCTGCATCCCTTTGCGGCGCAGGAGGGCCCCTGCATAGCTCCAGAAAGACAAAGGGTGTGGGGTGAGACTGAGGAGCTGGGTTTGCTGGCCTCTGTGCCGGGAGCCAACCGGACAGCAGACACTAGGGCCATGAGCCAGACACCGGGGCCAAGAGCCAGCACATGCTTTTTGGCTGCTGTCATAACTGGGCTCGCAGAAAGTACCGGGACATTTGCACTGCTGCTGTCCCCAGCGAGGCCGTGGGTTGGATTTCTCCATCAGCAGCCCGTGCTGACAGCCACTTCTCCGTCTGTGTGAGACCAGGGGCTATTTTAGCACCCGATTGCCTTTGCCAGTTTCTGGGCATCCCAGGCTCTGAAACACGCCATAATCAAACAGCATGAGATGAATATCTAACTGCAGACATGACCGACTGGGGGATGTTTAAGAGCCAAAGCCTGTAATTATAGGGCAGCATCACTGTTTTTAAACATTGTTTTTATTCATTTAACTTCAATAAAGTACTTGGGTCTACTTAGCCTAAAGGGAAATGGGTGATTCTTAGTTTTTATATTTAGAGATAGCACAAAGAATTTCTTGTGTGCGGCCTTATGGCCTGATCCATCTCTATCCTCTAATAAAATGTATTTCTGTAACAGCTGAGGCAATTAATCACTTAAACAGAATTGGATTACAATCTCCATTACTTGAAAATCTTTAAAGTCAGGCTTGCTGTCTTTCTAAAAGATCCCAAGCTATTGAGCCATTCTTTGCCCTGCTTTATGCAAAGGTCAGACTGGATGTTCGTAATGGCCTCTTGTAATGTCAAAAATCAGTCTCTGACCCTTGTAATGCCACAGGAAAGACTCTCAGTGATTTCAGACAGAACTGCACTAGATTTATTGATCTTTCTCATTAGGAATGAAGATTGTCTGCAGAAACTCCTGTGTGATTTCATAACTCCAGGTACGTGTCTATTGCGCTCATTATGCAAATACTGCTGCCTTTGGTCCTTTTTGCATTTCATAGGAGTTTACAGAGCTCAGCACAACCAGAAGTTGCTACGACATTGCAAGACTAAACCTTCTCTTTTGACGCCCAAATCTCTGTTGAATCTCCAGAGGTAACTGGATTTGTCAACAGTAACACCAAAATAATAAACTATGATACTCTGTAGATATGTTTAAAATCCTGAAACTTTAATACGATATTTTTCATTGTAGTGAAATTCCCTTTCCTGGGGCTTTCTTGCTTCCAAGTGCAAGTTTATTATTGACTTTGCATATGGGTTTTCAGAAAAAAGTAGTTAATTGCGTATAATCTGAGGTGATTCTCTGACCCATTTTACTCTACAGCAAAAAGTTTTCTTCTAAGTCTCAGAAGCATTTGAGATTGTTCTAAAATACATATATTGGTTTTGTTTTAATTATCCAAAATGAATATTTTACCATTGGATAAAGAACTTTAGTTAGCTTCTCTGATTTAAAATCTGAGGGTGACAAGATTTTGCTCTGAAACACAATAGACAAAAAGTATGAGCAAGGAATTATAGAAATAACATCTTATTATCTAATGCTAACAATTAAAGGTGGTTTGGCTTTTGGGTTTTGGTTTTGTTTTGATTTTTTTTTAAATAAGGACTCCACAGTAGATACCTTTATATGTTTCACTTACCTCTCTGGGGAAAAAAAAATTAGTCACATTCAAAGGAAAGTCATTGTCAAGAACATTATTTATTCAAACCTCTCTTCTACGGAAAGTAAATAACACTGTTTTGAATATATCTCCTGACCTTATCTCCTCAGATCAGTTCTACCAGTTCTGTTCTGAGCCAGGGATTGCTTCTGATGTACTGGTCATTTCCACATATCCTCTGTTTCTTTCCTCCCGTTCCTAATGTAGAATATTTTAATGTAATTATCCTAGAGCCTGAACTACAAGGTAAGTACTGGAATATGGGTATAAAGTTCTGTTTATGAAAGGGGCAAATATTTGTTCAATACTGAGTGCTGATAATATGCCCATACTTATTGTGGGTTCTTCATATTTATAAAATATGCTACAATTATGCAATAACTTTCATCTGAAAGCATTACTACTAATCTCACAATGCTCTTATAAGGCATGTATTTATTAATACATTACATGTATTTTACGCAGTACAGTATGAAATACAGCAAATTCAGTGACTGCCTTGGGAGCACATAGCTAAAAAATGGAATAGCTCTAAAATAAATACCTGATAAATACCTGACCCCATTGCTGTCAAAGGCAAAGATCCTAATGAGTTTAGTGGGGTCAGATGATCACTTTTGGCAACCTGACTCCAATTTTTTTGCCAGTGGTGGAGGTTTACTACTCAGGAGTAACACTTCTCGTGCCTCCAAACACTCAATGCCGTTAATCTATGAAGTAAATACCTGCTCATGAGTTCTGTCATGGATTCAGAGGAGTCTAGTATTTAGTCTCTATGAAGAGTGATTTTAGTTGAAGAAATTCCTGTTGTCCCCCCCAAAATAGCAGTTGTTGGGTGATGGTCTCCACCAGTGCATGTAGAATTCAGCATCACTTAAATGGCAAAGAAAACTATGACTCCAAAAAAGAAAATGTACAATAAATGACATGAAACACTAGTGAATTCCTGCAGTTGTTAGCTTGAAGATGATTAATAACCTTGAACTAAACTAAAAATAATTAAAACCACATTACTCATCCTTAGAGAACAAGGTAATCAAAGGAGACTGCAACTGAGCAAAAGCTGTCCTTCAAAAGAAATCTTTCTCCATCTTCCGGTGTTGATTAGTGAACAATCCTGCTAGTCATTACACTCGATATAGTTGGTGTCCTTCCTTGATTTTCCTGGGGGAAGAAGAGGCAGTAGGCAGAGCTGAATCACGAGTTTTCCTCATATTTTTTCTTAATGAACAATAGTGTGCACTGCTGTTCTGGAACACGGGACCAGGTAATGTCAGCACAGTCACTGGAATGCGTTAGAAAGATGACAAAAGTTCCCAAGCATTGATCCACAGACTAAAAGCATGAACTTGATATTAGGATGTGAAGAGAAATGTGACATCCAAGGATTCCTCCTGTTTTCAAAGTCTGCATTTAGTTTAAGTAGTTAAACCTATAGTAAATACTTTCTCATATCATTCCTCCCCATTTCTATAGATACCACAGGATGGGAAACAAATCACCCCAGAATGCATGATTCATGGTTATAAAATTTAGGAATGGTTAACTGGGAACAGCGCTGCAAAACATCAAATCCTTGTGGTATTCTGTGCTGTGCTACATTAGTCCTAAGCCTAAATGAGCCTGCAACGAAAGGGAAGCTCATCCTGAAGAGGAAAATAGCTTCTCTGCTCTAGTTAGGTGATATAAAATTGAAAGGTCACAGAGATATTAAACTCAAATTTTTTGAACTAGTAAGAAATGGAGAAAAGGTGGGTGGGTTGTGGGTTTCTCTTTTCAGATGTTTTTGTGGAAGGAGCGAAGTGGAGTGAAGTCGGGTACAGCTCTTTAATTCCACGGAGATCTGTGAGCAAAGCACTTACAGTTGCCTTAACTCACAGCTACTGCCTTACTTGTGCTGAGCACTGCATACCTGCAACTCCCAGTGAACTATTACATGTCACTAATATCCTTACATGGCCTGGAGTCCTGTTTAGAAATGCATCAAGTTTTAGATATGTAAATACAACGAATGGGAGTGTTGAATGCTTGCCTTCCTCAGGACTGGGCTGTTAATGGCACCTGCATAGTACCAGGTGTAGGAACTGTTTATTTCACATTATCTTACACCTTCAGATTGTCTTCTAAGTGAAATTTTAAGGCAGAGGTAAAAGGAAAACTTTCTAGGGGTAAGAAAGTTTTCTTAGGGGTAACTTTGCACTACTCTCCCAAGGGGACCAGCAGAAGCTGTACCTACGATGGAAACTCCTAAACATCATTTGTACAAAGCACCTGAAAGTATGTTATAAGGAAAACCCTGGCTGTGAATGAAGCAGTATTGCACAGAAAACAGTAAAGTTCATACAAATGCATTTCAAAGAAGCCCTGTGACACACTCTTTAAAAACCCAGCCCCAGATTCCCTCTCTTTCTGTCACGTCCTCATCACTCAGTCTTGCTTTGGCAAAAGCAACAGCAGTACAAGATGCATTCATCCATCCTGTCCCATCCCATCCTGTCCTGTCCACTCACAGCCAGCCATAACCTGCTAAATGTCACAGATGCATCATATACAACAGAGGTATCACAAATATACCAAGGAGGGGTTTATCTGTGAGATAAAAACCCAATTTTACTCCCACCGTAACGTCACCAAGGTGCCGGTGCAGACAACTGTTGCAGCCTCCTGTGTCAGTGATTTTCTCATTTTGCTGGCTGTTAGGTCTGTTACAGATTAGTTTGAAAGCAGTGGTGTTACAATAGCTGAACTGGGAATATCTGCTGCTCATTTGGGCTCTAACCCCACCACTGCGTAAGACCTGTTGCAGCCATGTGAGCACTGCGGGCAGAGGGTACGCTCGCACCGGCAGACACTGGGGCTCTGGCTAACTTAGCCAGGTCTTGACGTTTTACTGTGTTTGCAAGGCGTCTTCAGATGTCACTGACCTCATAAGACAGAAAGTGGTGGCCCTCCCGTAGGGCACCTGCGTGACAACAGGAAGGGGGGATTTGTGCAGGAGTAGGCGTATGCCCAGGCTGGTCTTTATTTAACCAGACTGAGAAATAGCAGCCCCAAGGACATAGCAGCCCTGGCTTTTGCACACATCAATCCTTAGCATCCCCATAAACAGCTCTGCAGACTGGGGGAGATCAGCACACAGTGGGAGTACGTGGCCAGATGCTACTTTATGGCAGACATTTCGCAGAGGAAGCGCAAAGCCGTCGTGCCACCTTGTGGCTGCTAGATTACAGCTGGCACAGGGGGATGCCACCCCTCCTTCTGCTCCATAGACACGCTCTTAGAATAAAAGCACTTTGCTTCCTGCAAGCCATTGGGGACATCAATCTATCACTTTCGGGCGGGTGTGAGCCCTCACCCTGAGTATCTCCTTCAGGCACATTAAGGGCCCTGAGTCATCCTGAGGAGCACTTGGAAGAAGCAAACGGGTTTCCAAGGTGAGCGGGGGCAAGCACGAGTGCCGATCCCGCTGGCTCTGTCCACGAGCCACATGGAAAATCGCCTCCCGGTTTGGGTACGCAATGTTCTAAGCTCCATGGCTGGCCACGGTGAGAAAAACATTTTCTTGTTCTCTCCTGGTGCATTACAAAAACCCACTAAAAGGAGCTTTTCGCACCACAAAACCTTTTAAAAGGATTCTGTCAACACAGAAGCAAACACTGACAGCAGTTGCCTTTAAAAGTACTTGAGTTTTCAAACTCTGAAAGACACTTCTTAATTTTTTTTTTTTTTTTTTTAATTTTCCAGACTTGGTCTACTCTCAGGCTTCAGAGAAATGTTTTCTGTAATTGCATGAGTAAGAAGATGTATCATGAGATTAATTCCCATAACAATTTGTAAAACAATTTGTAAACATATTCTTCACAAAATGGATATTCAAACGCATGGATCTTTGCCTCAGTAATATTATAAAATTGCTGTAGGGAAATTTTACCAGAGATATTGAGAGGAGTATGAGTCCCATTAGCATGTGGTGCCCATGGCCCAGGGCATGTCACCAAGTGGTCAATACTCCTTGCTGTATTTTCTTCCGCTTCTCCTTTACCCTTCATCCACATGTATTGGCATCCTGGCACTGGATGATAGGATGCACAAAGACGATTTTTCTAACACAGATTTTCCTCCGCTTTTGATGATTATTAAGAGGCAAGTTGCTACACAGAGAGCAATGTGCCCATCTCATATACTTCAAGTACAGTGCTACCATTGCTGTCTCCAGGAGAACATATGGATGGGCCACCACTTTCACCCCTTTCATCTCTCAGCAATTAAAGAAGTAATTTTTCTTAAAAAGGGGTGGGCACTCAGAGTTCTGTCTCCTGAAACTTCTCCCTTGGCTCTCATTCTGATCATCTCATTACCGTAAAACTTGTATAAATGCTTCCTACAGAGCAATTTCAGCACAGGAATTTGCAAGTCAAAACAGCTAATTAGTTTATAAATTACCAGTCTTCCATATTTTGGAGATTACTTACAGCTCTGGCCACTGCAGCATGCAGTTAAGAAAGAAAAAACTCAAAGATCTTAGTGCCAGTACTGCTGAGAAGGAATCGTATGCTACAGTCAGGTTTTGTATTGAGAGGAACTAGTATTACAGTAGGAAGAGCCCACTGTTTTGAAATGGTACCAACCACCAGCTTATTCTGTGTTTAAAAAGGTTTTTATTTGTTCATTCAATAGGAAGCATCAAAGATGTTAATAGCTAAAAATTAATCACCCTGCACCAAAATATCCTGCTTCCAGAAGTAATCATGCAAGTGATAAAACTATGGGTCAGTTGTTGCTTTGCAAAGAGTTTTTAATCTCTACCAAGAGGGCAATCCACAGCTCGCATCAATACCTTGGCAGTCAGAGAGTAGCCAGCCTGGTTGGAGAGCTAGAAAAAATGAAATTTCAGATGTTCAGAACCAATTCAGTATGTGAAGACTTTGGAGCTCAGGTTGACAGCTGACCCTGACACCTGTCAATAACAGTTACTTTGCAATGTTATGCAGTAACAGATCCCAAGGGGGTTTTAATGTTTTGACCTTATATCATGAACTCAGAGGCAATCACTGGAGAATATCCTTTCTTAAGGCATCGTTATAAAAAATGCAAAATGCATAATACAAAATTCAACTTGGGTTTTGAGGGATTTTTTTAGGATTAATCTAATATCTCCAAGAATAAGCAAAACCACCTCATGTCAGTGCAATACAAACCTTGAAGAACTCTACAAGGACTGCAACATCCTAATCTTTGAAGAATATAAGCGATCCATGTGGAACATTCTGCATCTGAGGAGCATTAACTCTGGATCATGTGGAAAAATCTAAAATAAGGACATGACTAAGCTGGCCTCTTTAACGACTCGAAAAAGAAACAAAATGGAAAATACCCACCTTCCAGGCCTCACCCTGTGCAGTGACCTGGAAAAGAAAACCTATTGGCACCAGCAATCAAGCTTTCCTGTATTATCTTCCCAGGGGGTTGATTACACTGTCGTAAATGTGGGTGACCACTTCAGGTCCAAAATTCTTTACACTGTAGTTATTCCTCAGAAATCCAAACATAATTAGAAGAGCAGAAATATACAGTAGTAGCCAGTATACAATATGGCATACCGTAACAACAGTTCAGAATTGCCAGTCAGGATGAGTAACAAAACAAGGCTACCAGCATGCCAGCTGGGAAGTTTATGATTTGCAAGGCACCTCTTACAAAAGGAGTAGGAAAGTAGTTCAGAAATTAGAAAAGTACTGCAGTATCACATCTGTTTCTCCCAAACGAGCAATTTTTGTAGTTATTTCTAATGCAAAAAAAAAAAAAAAATGCACATATTCTTGAAGTACCATTCACCAGAACTCATTCTCTTCTAATCTATTTTTAAGAAAAAGTTCTAGTTTTATCTTGCACACATGATTTGATCAAAGGATGCTTGAAAAGTAAACTTCTGAAACAAGCAAAAGCCTTTAAGCATTCTAAAGAGGTGATGGGTTTGTTTCATTCACATTTCTAACTTACATTACTCTAAAATAAACAAAGAACAGCAAATGTTCTTCCAATATTAGCTTATTACACTGACAGAGAGTTTCTCAATGTTCCTCTCACATTTTTATTCTTATTATGATCAAATCACAATGTACCGGCTAGTACAAGCAGTGTATTATGCCAGGCACTGTATGCACCTGTTTGAAACGGCTCGCATCCAAAGGCTTCACAATCTGAACAGAGAGGATAGGCATGAATGAGAAACTGTAGGCACAAGAGAGATTGCTTTCCCTGTGATTATACAGGGAAATTGGTCTCAAAGTGGGAGACCAACTCCACATCTCCAAGTCTGCTGTTCTGCCTCTTTCACCACACTACTTTGCAGTACACAAGCGATTTTTTTCTCTTCTCTTTTTTATGGTTTGGGGGTTTAATAAGGCTTGGTCTCACTGGCATATTCCAGCTAGAGATCACAGGGAATATCTTCTGTTAAATCAAGTCCAATGTCTCTGGCCAAATTTGTGCCTGCTAGCTAACCCGCACTATTACTGCAGTGTTAACTACTTCACTTGCAGTGTTCACGCTTGAAACAGAGGTCAAATTGTATGGACGCTTTTTTTTCCCTTCAACTTCGATAAACAAGCATTCCTGCTGCTTGCACTCCTGCGGGGAATTCACATTCAGCACTATCATTTCCAATTCCTCAGCCTATCGAGTACTGTTGACGTTTTATTTCATAGCAGACAGAAGGGCATGAAGTGATTTTTTTACCTACAAGCTTGTAAATCCTCTCAGCGGCCTTGAGGAGGAAACAATATCAAGTTATATAAGAAAAGAACAGTAAAATTCACATGAAAATTGCTTATATCCTGATTTTTATAACTGCAGTGGAGGTCAGCTGGTATTTAAGATGACATGTACTTATCCATATTTCACTTTATATGCTAATTGCACACACTTTTTTTGTTACAAGGTCTGGAAGAAAATACCCTTCTGCAACAATATGTTGAAACTTCATCTTAATCACATAACTTTAGTTGGAAACTGTTCTCGGGAAAGATTGGTTAATATTTATAAAGTACTTTAAAGATGAAAGAACTGCATACTTACACATTTTATTGCATTCATGGCATTATTATAAGCTTAAACCAGAAGTGAACGTTTCTTCTGTTGAACTGGAATCTGAAATGAGAAACTTTTCAGCAGTAGATGTTTTTCTTCACTTCCATTGAAAGCTTCAGCCCTGAGGTGATGAAATCACCCTGAATGCCACATGGAGTGAATGCCATTCAGTAAGCAGTGATTTTCTAGTTGGAAAGACCAAGAAAGCAATTTGTGGCCTTTTACATCTTTAATGCAGGACAGAGTTTAGTCATTTTGGACAGAGATAGATTACATGTGTCTGGGTGAGTAACCTGAGGGCAATTCATTAATTAGGGAGAACATGCAGCTGTGTATGGGTAAAATTATGAAGAAAACACATTTGCAGATGCATGAATGACAGCATCAACAATTCCTTCTCAATACTCCTGTTTATTCTGTCATAAATGCTTCTTGATATTATTCGACAAATTGATAATTTATTTTTGGAGATTCTAGAGGTGCCTGTGTAAGCACAGGTGGATGAACTCCACACAACTGAAATCCTATTCCAAATTGCTTTTATCCAGCTCCTCATGGTTCATTTCAGATGTGCAGTGTATGGTGTTTTGGCCAAGAAAAGAAGTGTGGTTAAGTGACATATGAAACTAGTTTTGGGAGCTGAATGGCCTTTCTCGTGGGTAGCTGTACCCAGAGCACAGGTGATAGGTCATAAGCAAAATAAAAGATCAGACTCAGCAATGAGAGAGATCAGGAAATGAAATAACGTTTATGAAGCTGTGAATATCTGGTGCTGTCTCTCAATTTGCAAATTTCTGATGAATAAGAATGCTTACAGAAATCCTATTTAACCAATACTGCCAAAATAATGAATGTCATTATACCAGTCACCATTTCCCTGTTCTCCTGAGAAAATGATTGTTTAGAGACTACAGATTGAGGCAGTTTGAAATCAGCTGTCCTTAAACATGATGGAAGAGGAGGAAGGGTTGACAGTGCAGTACATTCTCGTTTAAAAGAAGATTTTTCTCTATACACTGTGCTTCAAAGAACAGATATATCATTTCCATTTGCACTTAATTTCATTACTGACAGAAGATACTGAGAAAGGGGAAGAGAAAACAGCTAAGCAAGCAGAACTGCAAAATTCTCTGTTTAACATGAGAATTGAGCTTATCGATGTTTTCCTCCACATGCTTTACGAATGAATAGGTCCCAGTTCTCACATTTAGACCACCTGGAATCTGCTTTGAGGTTCTAAAATATTTTTTAAAAATGTAATATGCTGACTTTTCTACTCATATTTCATGCCTTGAAAGTTTAGCCAAGGTGTATGAATTTAAAAGAATACAGCAAAATCCTTAGACATCAGATGCAGCAAATGAAGTCTTTTTCTTTGTAGGCAAAGAAAGGAATGTAGCTTGGTGCTATTGGACTATTCTTCCCTAAAGTGATCAGGAGTATGTCTGGTTGAGATACTTCTTCAATCCCCCACCAGCTTCACTTTCGATTCCCATTCCTCCCCAACCAAAAACCTTTGCAATGAAGACGGATGATGAAAGTTAGAAAGGCAAATAGTGAGATTGATGTAACACTGAGAAGGAGCCACAAATGAAAGGGTAGGTGTTTTAAAGGTCAGGCTCAGGTGTGCTGCCAGAGTTGAAGTTTACACAATAGACTCATTTGCCATGTCTAATGAAAGGTTAATGTTATTAATTTCTGTATCAGAATCAGTCAGATGTAATACAGGCTTAGACTGTCAGAACTTCAGGTGATTCCTGTGTATGGGAACAGATTTTTTTAATGGAATCCAGGACTTATTTTGACTGTGTTTAATTTAACATTGTAAGTAATTTTTCATTCAGGACTATACATTGTATTTTAGGAGCCTGATGTCAAAGAAAAGCACATGTGAATAGACTCTCAGAAGAAACACCTATCTGCCACTTGGGCATCAGAAGAGGTACCCAGATATTCACAGGCTTGGTATTGGGTGCTGGGTTTATTTGAAAATCTGGACTAAAGTACTGCAAAGGTGAGTTTTTAAGGTCTTGAAAATCATTACCTTTTTGCAGGTGGGTGCTAAATCCTTTTGATAATCTGTCTCTTAGTAAGTAGTTGAAACCCGATATGTTCAGTATGTCAGAAAAGATAAATCATAACACATTATTAGAGAAATAATTTGACATGGGCATGTGCTGAAAGCCCCTGTGACTCTCTTAAGCATCTGAACTGTCGGAAGTCAGCACTACTTTTTTTTTTACTATTTTATCTTATTTGCACAATAAAAGCCTATAAAGGATCACAGCCGTGTCAGTTAATATTGGAATGGAAGCTACATATAAAAAAAGATGTAAAGAATCATAAAACAGAAATACCTAAAAAGAAATCAGACACTATTAGAAACGAATTCTGTATGTGTCTGTCGAAAAAGGGCACAAGAGAATTACTTATGTAAGTTGTGCACATACTTATGGCAAAACAGATGCTTACAAACTTTAAGACAGAAAACCAAGTATAAAATCCTTCAGCTACCGTAGTTACTTTGGTACAGTTTGAATGGACCTCAGGTTAGCAGTTTTGAATGTGTCAGAGTGATAAATAAAATCCTTGGCAGAATGTAAAACCGTGATAGCTTAAACGAGGAATTCCTTGAGGAAATCTGAGAGGGAGAACAGATGTTCTACTTTTCAGATAAAGTATGTTCAGCAAACCCGTGTATCCACTGTTGTTTAATCGAAGAACCGTCCACCCTCCATTTTCACAAGGTGAAGGAGACACTTGTTTACTGATGGAAGGGAGTTAACAGTTACTCCTTCTTCTTCAATAAATATTTCATCACATAACTACAAAGAGCGACAAATGAAACCTCCAAACACAAGCTAATAGGTCCAAAGCTTAATGGTTCTTTACAAAGCAAAGGACACATGACAGTTCTTTCCCACATTTGCTTAAAATGATTAAGCACCACCATTCCCGGAAAAAAAATTATCTTATTCTGGTAAATTACTTTTGTGACATCAGGAATAAAATAGACTTCTTTGCAGACATATAATAGTCTCTAAAGGCAAGATATTTATTTTCAAGTAAATGTAAACAACAAGCTTGGGGTTTAGATAATTCCCAGTTCAGTTCAACTAACAAAGCCAGAGGTGAGAGAAAAATACAGTAATTGTCAGCTGACAGTATACTGTGTCTCACCTTCATTTGCAACTTTGGAAATTTAAGAACCAAGTTTTGAGAGAAGCTCTGCTTTTACCCAGGGGGCTGTATTCCTGTAGTGATGAGTGGCTTTCTTCAGCCCCCGCTTTATAAGGGAGCAAAGGGCTGTGATTTGTACCCACACCAGTGGGCAGGAGCAACCGCGGCTCTGCTCTGGCAGTTCTGATCCACATTTTTCAACTTTTTTTGTTTCACACCAGAAGGGAGAATTTGGTTATTTAGTTTCACTTCTTCATTCTCATTTAGCCAAATATTGAACCAAATAAGTTACAAGTTGACCAAACTTCACTTTATTTGGTGAAAGAAAGAGATAAGTCCCTGGGTTTTGTCTGAAGATGTTCAGGAACATGAAACTTCTTGTCTCTTTGTCATGGCTTGTCCCAAAGATCCTGGCAAAACCTTGAAAGAAATCTGGGACAACCTGAAAATTATCCAGGCAACGGGGAGAAATGTGATGGGATTCATTCCTTCCTACCTGAAGAACTCCTCATTTGACCTTAGTTTCAACAGTTTTTCATGCAAAGACATGGGGAGGAGACAACATCTGAGAAGCACACAGACGATTTTGAGACGAAGGCGAGTGTCATGCCTCCAGGTGTGCTTGGCACGTATGCTGCTGAGCCACTTGCAACTGCTGCTCCAACATTTTGCACACTGCTAAAATGTGACCCACCTCAGACAAAATATGGCTATAAAGATATTTTACCAGCATGACATCTTCCAGCTTTGACACATAGAGCTTTTGAACAAGTGTCCCTCATGTTTTTCAAAGTTGGATAACTCTGCACTGAAAGGGACAGTGTTTCCTCTGTCATGGAAATTGAGCTCTCTGCCTTACAAAACATAGGTAAAAAGAGCGTGTTAGTCGTGGCACCCGTGCCAAAGGATCATTTCAAACTGATTAATCTCAAGAGCCTTAGAGTCAGACTCCTCTATTCACCAGCTTTTACCGCCAGAAGCATGACTAGTCGAGAAGGATGGAGAGGTGGGAAAGCTTGAAAATTCAAGCAATGCCATGGCCCTGAGGCACTGCCAGCCCTGCCTGCCCCTGCCCACCCCCCTGGTGTTCCCCCCCCGGCCCACAGCCCAGGACCCCATGTCAGCCTCCCCAGGGCCATCAGCCCCCCAGGGCCTTCAGCCACTGCCCCAGCGACACTGCAGCAGGGCTGGTCTCCAGCTCCCCACAGCCCTGCACTTCCCAGCCATGGGCCCCACCAAGCTGGGCCCATGTCCCGGCCCGGCCTCAGCCTGTACCCATCCCCAGGGAGGTACCCAATGCCCAGGTCCAGGGCTGCCCTGGAGCCCCTGCTGCCCTGCTCCTGGCTGGGGTGGTGGGACAGGCCCTGGCTGCCAGGACCTGCCCTGACGGACATCATAAGGTGCCCCATGGTCCTTGGGGAGACCCTGGTCCCTGCAGCGCCCTAACAGGAAGGGAGATAATCTGTACAGCTGTGGGCAGATGAGTTGAGGTTTCCAACATGTGCAAATCTCATTGGATTTTCCAGCTGTTTTCTCTGAGGAAAGCTGCAACACACCCTCGAGGCTGCTTCAGCAGCGTGTGCTGCGGCAGCAGTGCGATGTCTGCCGCAGCTGGAGACCCTCCGAGCCCAGTCCTGCTTCTCCTAGCCTTCCAGTTCCACCGGAGCAAACTAATTTTGAGCTTTTTTTGGTATCTGCAAGTCTTCTCGAACTATGTTTGATTAAAATGAACACACGGGTACCCTGAAGCTACAGCAGGAGTGAGAAGTAGCCATGGAGTTCAGAGAGCTTCTCTGGTCCCCGCAGGTGCTTCTGCAAGGGCTGAAGCCTGCCCTGGCTGACAAGCCCTTCATGGAGCTGGTGGCACTGGGGCAGCAGCAGTGTGTTGATGTAAGGTGACCGCAGAGCCTTATTTCTGGACCTGCTGACTTTCTGGAGAAGGAAGGATGCATTCGCACGTGGAGTATGGGGCAAGCGGTGAACTGGAATAAGTGGAATAAGCGTTCTTATTCAGTGGAATAAGAGTGCTGTTGACCAGTTGAAAGAAGATCAGAAGACTGATTTTTGATTTTCAGCAAAAATTATCTAAGTTACATATATGGAGGACTTTCTAACTGGAAAGACAACGAGTCTCAGGACCAAGAGGCAGAGAAATGCTGAGGGACCTTCTTCATTCAAGGCATTTAGGAATAATTTGACAAACATCTTTGCCAGTGGCCTAGACATACTTGATGCCTTTCACCAAAGAATTAGACTAGATGATTTATTGAGGTCCTTAACACATTAGATTTCTATGATTTCTATTTCTACTACTGCTAAGAGCAAGGTAGTTTTGCACTACAGAGCTATGAACAGTATCTTATCCATATTTCTTAAATGGTATCTAACCAGATGTGTATTCTGCAGCATGAGCCCCCGGTGGCAGTCTGAAAAATAAAAACAAAACCATATTTTGCTTTTCCCACTCCTAAAAGAAGGATTGTCTTCGATACCTTTGCATTAAAACAAAGTTGTGAAAAGCAGAAAATTTTGCTGGTGCTTAACTGCAAAAAAATAAAAACAAAATAAAATCCAGAGTGAGAGTTTGACTTATTCTTCCATCTGAAAGAAAAATAAAAGGAAGAAGAAATCATCTCTTCTGAAAGTGCTAATCCCAGTGGCATTGTAATAGCTGAAAAATATCTTCTTCACATTCTTTATGCAAATAATCTTTATCCACTTTTAGATAATGACATTTGGGTAGAGAAGAATAGATTTCCTGTGGGAATGCTTTTATGTCACATGTGGTACTCAGTTCCTGAAAACAGCAATTGATCTGTGGGGGTCAAATCTACTTAAACCATGTTTAATGTTACCAGAAATTAGTCCCTCAATAGTCTCTTTTTCAGGCAAAATATCAATAATCCGCTGCCTTCTTTTCCGTACACACATAATACATACAATATTGATGTTACTTTGCAGAGTTTGTATTTAGTATTTTTCCCATTTTTGGATTTGCAGTTTTGTTGGTGTTAATAGACATAAGCCCCTAAAATGAATTTTCACCAAGATTAGTACAATCTACATGGCCCCAGGCCTTGAGTTCTAGCAGTATTTATGCCACATTAGCAATGGGTCTCTTGTGAGAAAACTGCTGTGCAGAAATTTCTCTGTGCTCATGTGGTAGGTATTCACTATGTGTTCAAAAGGAACTATCAGGTGTGTTTGTAACTAAACTGTTTAAGGAATCATCAACAAAAAATGGCAGCTGTCAAAATCTAGGCTCTCCCCTACTCTAAGACAAAGTTTTGGTGGGAGGAATAATTTATTGCAGAAACACTAATAGCAGACACTAATAGCAGTCTGCTGAGATATAAGTTTGATACTGTGCTCTGATTTTTTAGGAGCACTCTGGTATTTGCTTGTACAGGCATTGAAGGAGTTGCACAAGACCTTATAGATGCTACAACTCTCTGTGTTTTCTTATGAAAACTGTTCTGTTTAGAATACTTGTACGAAAATGCATACAGCCCCATGTTTGAGGTGTCTGCGGTGCAGGACACTCGGGTTGAAGTCCCTGGGACTACAGGACCTAAAAGTTGTAGCAAGCAGAGTTGGAGATGTAAGAGCATAAAAACTGCTGTATTGTCTCAGACCAGTGGTCCATCAAACCTGTTTGCCTACCTCCAACCAGAGCAGCTAGCAGATGCTTAGGAAAGAATACAAGAACAGGACATGCCTATATTGATACTTTCTCCTCCTGCACTTACAGCTGCTGGGTGTCTGTGGCTTAAGGAATTATTGAGATATTAAGTGTATCCTCATTCTGATGTTCTGTCCTTGTTTGACTTTTCCCTATGAATGTGTCTAATTGCATTTTGAACTGTTTTATAACTTTGACTTGCATTAGATACGTGAAACGAGTTTCACAGCTTAATTAGGAGTTGTGCCTAATCAAGTGTCTATTCTGGATTGAACTTTAAGATCCCCCCCCCATCTTATTTCAAAGGCATCTTTAGTGTGACTAGAATTTTAAAGTTCAACACTTTTCATGAACCAGAACTTCTGCCCATTTCATCCCTTTGCTGTGATGCTCTGGTATACAGGGCAATAAAAAATGGCCCTCTGTGGATGACAACTAAATTCTTCATCTGCATATTATTAGCATTATTGACTTGCCCCTCAGATATAACCAGAG
This sequence comes from Balaeniceps rex, assembly GCA_013401315.1. NCBI lineage: Eukaryota > Metazoa > Chordata > Aves > Pelecaniformes > Balaenicipitidae > Balaeniceps > Balaeniceps rex. The sequence goes on from VYZW01036674.1 coordinate 24,049, forward strand.
TCCATGGTGCAGCTTGGAGACTGGGTACTGCAAAAGCTGGTGCCAAGCTCCCTGCAGGGGCCTGAAGACAAACATGCTCAGAACTTATTGCCAAGCAGGTTTAACTTAAACTACAGTTTTGCTACTGAGGCAGATGGGAAATAAGAGAGCAGATAATGTCCAAGCTTTCCACACTGATCTTGGCTACACTCCCCTTATCAGGCAAGAGGAAGAGATAAGCTAAGGCTTAGCATTCTCAGTTAATACTGTGTCAGCAATGCCTGTTTAAGCAAAACTCAGTCAATATTGTAGCTTGTAATATTTACATATAGATATTTACAAAATATTAATTTACACATGAATTACTGCTGTGAAAAAGGAGGACTATTCTTACTCCACCGAAGTACAATACAATATTCACTTTTGATATTTATCTTACATCTATATAGCTGTATAGCACAGAAACCAAGTGACTTGATGTAGATTAGCGGAGACTGTAGCAGTGTAGAAAATTGAAGCAAAATATCCTGAACCCAAGGAACATGTCTATATTATGTATTTTTCAACCAATGTAGCAACATAGCTGCAAACCTACTTTCTTGCCTAGAATGAAGCTGGGCTTGCACTGAGGTGATCAGTTGCAGTACGAAATCCTAAATTGCATTGGTTATAATATCATTTTACATGGAGAACTGTGTTTCTCTGGTCACTTTGCTGATCTTATGACCAAAGCACAAAATCCGTCACCTTGACAAGCAGGCGTAGCTTTTGTGTTTAAGTCACAAGCAATATTTTCTACTGGAGCCAAGAGTAAACACTTTTGATATTCTTTGTTTTGAGGACTTTTTTATTTAAACATAATTTTTGCAAATGCAATATGGGTTTTAAGCAACATGTTTTTTGTCTATTCTTAGAGCTTCATGGAGAAGACTAAGAAAGGGACAATTTCACTGTTACAGAGACTATTTCACTTCACGAAGAAAATTGCATACTGAAAAATGATACCCATTCTACACAAACAGAGCCAGGAAGAAGGAAAGAATGTAGTTTGGACTATCAGTGCTTGCTATTTTTATATTCCTCCTCTGTTCAGTTCTGGACTAGCTGGCAATAGGAATCGCAAAGAGCTACATCTCAGATTTTACATCAGAGCAATATATTATGCCTCCTCTCTGCTGACAATTCTGCCACCCTGGAGCACATACACAGCTCCGAGACACAAGAACTCCCTTCTCACAGTTTATAAGGACTCCTTGGAAGGCCCAGAGTTGATGTGGATCTGTCCACTGTTGTGTAGGTAAGGATGAGGGCTGAACAAGTCTTTCAGATGTATTAGGCCATCCATTTCAGTGTTAGTGCTGGCTAGAAAGAAGACCATGGCCCAGAGGCACATGGAATGAAACTAAAGAAGAGCCCTCAGGCCACAGTTGTCCTCTGCTGGAGCCCCTAGCACAAGCAACGTTTCAGAAGAGACAGATTTTGTTTTGTACAGGTGTTTATGTCAGCCAGTCCCAGCTGTTTCAGAAACCGAGAGAGGAAAATGCAGCAGAGATTTGAAATAACTAAAGAGCCCAGTACATGCTTGGATCTGTGGGGCTGGGGAGCAGCCTTGCTGAAAGGGACCTGACGGTTCTGGTGGACAGCAAGCTCAACATGAGTCAGCAGCGCACCGTTGCAGCAACGAAGGCACATCGAATCCTGGGCTGCGTCCACAGGGGTGTTACTAGCAGAGATGGAGACATGATCATCCCACTCAGCACAGATCAGGCTGCACCTGGAGTACGGTGTCCAATTCTGGTCCCCACAATTCAAGAAAGACATAGACAGACTGGAAACAGTCCAAAGGAGGGCCTCAAAGATGATCAAAGGGCTGGAGAACCTGTCTTGTGAGGAAAGACTGAAGGAGTTAGGTCTTTTCTCCATGGAGAAGAGAAGGCTCAGGGGGACCTCATCACAGTATTCCAGTACTTAAAAGGGCAGCTACAAAGAGTACAGAGACTCTCTCTTCACAAGGAGCCACATGGAGAAGACAAGGGGCAACGGGTACAAGTTGCACTGGAAGAGGTTTCATCTTGATATAAGAAAGAAATTTTTTACTGTGAGACGAATCAATCACTGGAACAACCTCCTCAGGGACATGGTAGAGTCCCCATTGTTGGAGGTTTTCAAGATGCGATTGGACAGGGTGCTAGATAATCTCATCAAGGCTCCCTTTCCCAAGAAAGGTTGGGCCAGATGACCTTTCAAGTTCCCTTCCAACCTGGGCTGTTCCATGGTTCTGTGATTCTATGCTTTAAATCAGGGCAGGCTTACCCTACACAGCAAATTCCGAGGAGATTAGAAGGACCAGCCAGTGTTTGTGCCATTTCCCCAGTCTCACTCCAAGAGGAGATCTTGCCAGAGATGCACTAGCTCCCACATGTGTAGTTTGCATTTGGTTGCAGAAGGGCTGCTCTCTTTTGAGGCAGTGTGTGCAGATGCAGAGCTGTTACAGCTGTATATTGCTGAGCCAAGTATTAATTGTTTCAATTTTCAAGGAAGGGGAAAAAATTTAGCTCTGAAAGATGAAAACTGGTTAATAGAGCTTGTTGGGAAAACAATGTTGGAATAGAGAATTCATTTTCATTATCATTGACACATTTGCAAAATGACTTAATTTTCTCTGTAATTTCATTCAACAAAGGGGAAGGAAAAGGGAGAGAAGTTGTGAAAATTTTGCAAAATGCCTTTTTGTCACTTGTGGAAACATTGTGAGGTTTGTTTTTTTCCTTTTTTTCCTTTTTTTCCTTTTTTTCTTTTTTTTTAAAGGACTGTTCATTTAATTTTATATTTTACTATAAAAATCTAAAATGTCCACATCTCAAAATGAAATATCCAGGTTGACCTGACACTAATCCTTTATGAAATACCCTTCTGCATAGAATTTGTGAAGCTACTGGTGCTGTAGCAAATGAGGACAAGTGGCCAGTCCTTTGCCAAATGGAATTTCCATCTTCTGCAAGGCTCTATTAATAAACTGTGACTTCACGGGGTCTGGAAGGTCATGATTTTTTTCATTGCACTCTTGCAAGAATCATTGCTCACCATGGCTAATAGCAGCTTGGGACAAATGATTACTATACGGTCTTATTACCAGACAGCCTGGGCTGAGACAGCTTCGACTGAATGGTTTCTGTAGTCAGCTTTTGTTACTCATCTTCTAGGATTTACCTTTTGTTGCTGCTATTGTTCCCAACTCACCTAGCATGGACACTCATTATTTCTCTGCTCTCTCACAAGGTTTTTAATAGCACAGCATGGTATGGTGTGCTATATCCTTTTATTAATATAAAGGATATAAATAATATAAAGGATATAAATATCCTTTTATTACTGTTACCATGTCTTCTATCACCCCATCACAATCCACTTATTTTTCTCATTCATCTGCTCTATCTTGTCTCATAGCTGATACTCTCTTTGAGGCAAGTACGGTCATTTTCTGTGTGTATCTGAATGGCACCTACCACAGTGAAAGGCCAGGCCAGCTGAGAAATACTGTTACATAACTGTATAATAATTTTAATTATCATCAGAGACAGATACCTATTACTAATCATAACATCATCTAGAACAGCCTTGTCTTTCTGCTTCCCTGTGGTGTTCTTATTTTCCCTCTTCTTGCTTTTCTTTATGCCTTTTTTAATCCACTTTTTTCCCTAAACAGATACCTCTAAATAACAGGCTCCTTCTGTGGAACTCTCCCCTCTGTGTTTACACGGTACGAGTGCTGGATAGCACCCTAATTCCACAGATAGTTGTAAGTGAGATTTAGGTGACTGGGTGAATGATGTCCATCTTCATGGTGTCACAGAAAAAATACTGTACTGAAGTTAATTATGAAAGCACTCTCATTTGTTGTGCTTCACTTCGTTTCCTATGCTCTGCAGCATCCTGCGTCAGTGCTCCATGCCGGAGAGAGGCGGCTGCAAGCAGGCACACTGTTAGCAAGGCCATTGCCTCATCTAAGAAACATCTGACTCCCAGCAAGCTGCAGCAGATTTCATAGGTCTTCCCTAGACAGAAGACTGACAATGTCCTGTATGCTGCCTCCGTAGCCTCAAAGCTCCTTTCTGCCCCAGTTCAGCCAGTCTGCCCTAGTTCAAAAAGCCCCTCCAGATAGATGGATGACTTCTACTTCCCTTATTCCCTGGCAGTGAAAAGAAAACTAAAAGCTTGGGTGGCAGTGGAAGTCTGATTACTCTTCTCAGCCTTCGCAAAAGAGACTACACTCTGCATGCTCTGTGATTTTGCTTTTGACCACAAGATGTCTCCTGCAAACCATGGAAATAGGAAAAGGCTGTCGACAGACTGGGGAGGTGGACACCTGCACAATGCGCAGGCCTGGCACTTAGGCTCAGTTTGTCTTACACCTGCTTAGTATGAAAATTGGCTCAGATTCATCCCACTTGTTCCAGCAATTCCAACAACAAGAGGTCTGGAGCATGGAAAGGGTTTTTTAATTTTATTTTAACTCTCATACTAGTTTCCTATAAAAGTTTACAAGTGTTATGAAAATTTCAGTCCCCATGCGGTAGTGGTAAAAAGAGAGCTTATCACAACAAGCAGCCTCCAGGAAACCACCTGAGAGGAGCATCCCGATGCATGTCCCATCTCCCACCCAAGAGAATAGCCTCCCAGCGAGCAATGGTCAGCTTTGAAAGAAGAAGGAAAATCTGCTTAAAATTCTCCTTGGAGGGACAGACTAACTGAAACAATCTGTAAGTGTTCACAGAGACAGTTTATAAATACCCTATGTGCAATAAGAGACCAAAAGACTGACAGACACAAGGTGCTGAGAAACGGCTGTGAAATACAACAACGTGCACAGAAGCAAGAACTTCCTTGAGCTGCAACATTTCCAGGATTGAAGCTTCAGGAACAGGCACGAATTGGTTTGTGCGAACATAGCGAGTATTAAGCTTTTCTTCTAGCAGAGCTATTTTTAAGCTTGTGCAATACTGGTTATTGTCATGGGCCGCAGTGGAGCGGCTGTGTGCGTAGCCTGCATTCATCCTTTCCTTTCATGTCCAAGGAGGCCCTCAGTGTGTAGCCAATGTTTTAGTTAATACTTTTCTTCATCCGTACTCTAATGCTGCATTAAAGAGCAGACTTAACCTTGGACTGCTCTGTTTCTAGAGTAGGTTCTCCTTTTGGAAATGTAATTGGCCATAACTTGTAGTGTAACTGAATTGTCCGCTTTGAAGTTAGAGCTAGTCAGGATGCTTGAGAATATTTGTTTCTAAAACTTTCCACTAAAAAAGAACAGGGAAAAAAACCCTGTATTTAGAAATTCAGTATGTTTTAGTTAAAAAACCCAAACATTTTATTTATTGATATTTTTTCAGCTTGAAGTTTGGAGGATTTTTAAAAGAAACTGGACAAATCTTTAGAGATCTTCTGACAAAACATATACTTTTGTCCTCATCAATTATCTTTTGCTGGAAGAAACTCGTATTGAACGAGTTCTTAAAATTGAAAGTGTCTGTTATATTAAATGATATACTCTTTCAAGTGTGTCATTCAACTGATATTTAAAATTTATAATTACAGCTTGTAAACCACAAACGCATGCAAAAAAAATTAAGTAATATTAATTTCATCATACAGATTGACAGGAGAACTCCTCTGACTTAAGCAAATCACAGAGAGGGCGGCAGGGAGGAAACCCTGCTCTCGGGATTACCGATGCTGTGCCAGATCAACAGACCTGCATAGGTTTCTGAATCACTTGAACACTTAAGTATTGTTTATTGGTGGAGTCACAAACTATGTTCACTCAGAACCAGCTCTAGCTTTACACTCATCAAAATTGTCCAACCTAACCTCTCCTCTTCTTCCCCAAAAATACAATAGCTGAACTCCCATTAGGAGGTCCCTGCCTCCCGTGTCAGAGCTGCTATAGAAAGAAACAAGCGCTAACCAAAATAATCTTAAACCAATCTAAGACTTCTCCTCATCTTAGCATCTACATGTACCAGGTTCAGCAAGAAACCAAACTCTTTTGTACCAAAGTAGCAAGAAATTAAGCCCTGCTGTACTTAACCTTAAACGTAACCAAGCGTAGAACCAAGCATAAATCATTCCTTGAAATCAGCTGCTGCACTTAACCTGAAGTGAACTGTGTGCTTTAGTCCTCAGCGTCCTAATCCTTACACTTAACCACCATCCAGAAACTCCTAATTGACTCTGAATGAGCCATAAACTACTGGCTAGCATGGGTCGTGTTTTTCCTGTACGTCTTGCAGAATTCAGCAGTAAAATGAACTCTTCAGTTCCTGTTCTCCTGAACACAAATCTAATCTCAAATCCTTGATATAAAACTAATTTTATTCTATCCCAGAATAGATCAAGCTATGTAGCTTTTGTTACCCTGAACTTAAATTCAGCCTACCCTTGCTTCATTGCTCATCAAAGTCCTACAGGTCTTAGAAGATCCTGAATTTTCCTGAATTCTTCAGATTCCTGGGAACCAAACCCTAACCCAACCACTGCATTTACACATATCCTACCAATCCCCTCCAACACCAGCTCAAACAGCTATTTTCCCCTACCAGGGTCAGTCTGCAGCTTAACCCCGTGCACCTCTTGGATCCAGCAGTCATCTGACTCTTCAGCCCTCTTAAGCTCCGGGTTAGGGCCAAACTCTAACCCTAGCTTTAATCAGAGCTCAGAGTTTAATCTGCAGTTGTGGCTAGCATCTCCATCCCCTGCTACCTTTCTGGATCAGCCTTTTCCCTCTGAACCTCTAGCTGCATCTCCAGTCTTCACTGCAAGGACCCACATCCTATCCTGTCTTGTTACCCTGAAACTCCCCTACCAGCAGCAGTCCCCATTCTAGATTTAATGTTCTTGTAGGAATACACAATAAACACAGATTTTCATGCTTTCTTTTTCAAAACCCAAATCTTTATCCCAATCTTAACACTTGGCTCAGAATTGGCCCTTCTCTGTCCGCCCCTGCCACCCCCAGCCATTGTCCCATTTCTGTGACAGCAAGGAATGAAGAAATTAATGAAGGTCCTGCAGCACCCATGAGGAGAAGGGCTGGGGTTACTGTGGGAAAGGACAATGTTTAGACATAAGGAGTTGGTGATTTTGGGCCCATGATGCAGTCAGGATTACGATTAGAGCTTAAATTCACCAGCAATGCCGAGAGCAATGAGTGACATTCATTCCTAGTCCCTGGAAGGTGCATGGTGCTAGGTAAGAGCTTCTGCTGGGAAGGCTGCGTGACACATGCAAGATTTGGGAAGGCTGCATTTAGCAGGGTATGATTAAAATTTGAATTTGGGTTTCAGAAGAAATGAAAAGCTGAGTTTTGCTGATTGTTGAGTTTTGCAAAGCCTAATGCCAGGAACACCCAATTACCTTAACTGGAGCATAAGTGGGGATCCATGGTTAATGTTTAAGCTGGAGGGCAAGATAGGATATTTGGTAAGATTCAGGTTGCCTGTAAATGAAAATCTGGATTTCTTTATGGATTTTCCAAGGCCAGAAGGCTTTTGAGGAAGAGCGCTGTTGGCACAGTGGATTTGTTTATGATAAGAAATGGAGGCCACTGCTTTGTAGCTATTCTAGGACAGACATTATGGGTTCTAGGTGGAAAGGACTGAAACTTTTTGCTTCCTGCGTTTCGCAAGCCCAGTACAACCTAAAGACAAGTTCTGTTTAAAGCCAGGGTTGGAAATGGTGTTACATTTGGAGTATGGGATGAGGAGCTGGGGCCAGGGATGTAAGGTTGTATCTGATAGAGATGATCAGAATTATAAGGTGGGGGATCAATGCTAGGAATTGAAAATGGCTTTTTGTCATTTGTTAGCCACACGGGAACTGGTTTAGGTAGTTAAATCTGTTTGTAGATCCTTGGCTTTCAGCAATGGGGTTTTTTAAATGAGACTGGACATGCTCCTTTCCCCAAGGGAGACTGGGAAATGAGCTGAAATCGTGCAGAGACAAGAGGCATGGCTACAGTGGCAAATTCTGGGTATGTGAGCTTGAAAGAAACTCAGATTACAGAGGGCTAGGGAACATGCCAGGATTTCAGCAGGGAGGTAACCTCCGTGGCAGGCGCCCAGGGAAATAGGCAGGCTGGTTCAAGCACGAGGCACTGCAGTGTGGGATCATAGCTGAAGTGCTTGGAGTGATGTAATTAACTTGAAAGAGGGATGCAGCTGCATAAACTTCACATCCATACTCGCTCTAGAGAAGAAGCAAGCTCCTGTGATTGAAGCATGATAAAAGGAGCCCTTCCGCGTTTGGCGGAACGAAGCAATGCACGTTGAGGTCCAAGAAGCAGCTTTCCCTTATATGAGGGTGCTTGTAACTGGTTTTGCCCATCCACCTGTGCGTACTTGCATGCCCTGTGGAAAGACGTAACAAAATTATAATGTCAACAGTCATGAGAGTACTTGACCTGTTTCTTTCCCTTTGTGATAGCCCACAGAGCCCAAAGCTGGCCAGGCTGTGTGAGGCACCCCCTCTGGAGACCTGCAGCCATAGCCGCTCCTCCTGGGTCAGCCGGCACCGTGCCAGGCTTACCACTGTTCTGCCAGAAATACACAAAGCACAGCTTACAGGACAAGTGCAAATATCCAACAGAGATATTAAAATGAGGCTCATATCCTCATCTGGGGTAAGTATTGTATTACTGGCTGCAGAAACATGTATCATCAGAGGATGGCGAAGGGCCCTTTAAAGCACAAAGCAATAGCACAACCGAAGCAAGTAAAACACAAATTTTAAACACTGTGATGATAGCTGTGGGGTTTCAGAAAGCGCAGAAGTCCTGTCACAGGTAAGGCAATGTTGGTATCGGACCAGGACTCCTTAAACATGACTTTCAGACCAGCATCTTGAATTCTGTTACCCCACCCAGACGTGTCGATAGGTTGCATTTCACCACTCAGCGAAACGTGCTGGCACTGCAAGAACATGTTCAGACATCAAAATGCGAATCATCTCACCTTGTTAAATTCTACATAGGAAATCAAATGCTGTTTAACAGTTACTTTTTTCTTTTTTTTTTTTAAATTAACCATTTGCAGAGAGCAAGACAAATTCTTCCAGCTTTCTAATTGACATCAGAGCAGGCTCTGGGTTAATTCTTTGCTCTGAGAAAGAATAGCAGTGCTGTGGCCCATAAAACAGCTGCTACTTACATGGGAGTTTAATGCATTTGGACACTTTGCGTATTAAAACTATATACATTTTTTCAGTATAATTTATTTAAAATTTACTCAGGGAAAGTGATATTTTCACAAATATCTTGTTACTTTTGGGACATTTTTTACCCTTTTATCAGTGAGTGTCTCTGCTTACGGAGGACATGATGAATTATTTTTTAAAAAATCCATATTTCCATCATTTTATCTTAGTCAGAAAGTCCTTGTGTTCACACTAACAGTGGAAAAAAAAGTTTGAGGCTTTTTTGCAGGAAAATTAATTTCCTGTGAACAATTTTTCTTTGTTTTTTATAAGTAAGGGAAATATTGTATGAGCCTCTCTCTGCGAGCCCATATACTGCAGAGCGGGAGTTGGACATGCCAACATACTTGCTTCACCAGCTGAAGGAGTTCTTGCTTCCCCTGCCACCACTCCTCAGAGACAAGAGTATAAATGCATTCATAAATTTAAATGCATTTATTTTAAATAAAGTGCCTACAGGAGTCACAGAAAAAAAAACAACGTTGAGATTTACAAGTGTTCAAAGTTAAACCTTTAATGTGCAGCCTCACCTACTCCCTTCACAAGCGTATTTGCCTTCAGGAACATGCAGTATTCCCATTAGCGCATACAGGGAGACTGACATCTGTGTTCATGGATTTGCACACATAGAGAATGAATGTAAACTATTTTTCAGTTCCATGCTGGATACTTATATTGAATTATTGTCCTTAGACTTAGTTGTAAATGTACCATTTCTATGCATATAGCCATACCAACTCTGTTTCTCTTGAATAATATATTATGATAGGGATCCCCACAAAAGCCAAGGACAGGAAGGTCTCCCAGGGTGCCTTTGAAAGTCTTCCCCACAGAAGTTTGTCTTCAAAGGCTGTCCGAGTTCAGACATTCCGAAGTTGCGGCTTATTTTTTTTAAGTTCTCCAGGAAGCTTTGTTGCTGTGTGGCCTCAGGACACTTCTGCTATTTGTTTTTATTTGACTTGTTCAGAAATAATAAACCACGTGGTACCCGGAAATCAAAATAATCTATTTACTAGCTTCCACAAGAGGGTGCAGTTGCATTTTGTTAAATCCGGAGCCAATCACAACTAATAAATAGATTGTAGCAACAGCTGCCTAGCTGCCTACAGAAATGACTAACAAAACAATTATAGACAAAAAAATCCTCATCAAGAGCGGTGAAAGACGAGAAAAATTATATTGAAACACACTGGATGTATTAATAAACAGCACTGTTTGTCAGGTGATGTTGACTAAAAAGCCTAATACGTTTAAAATACCTTTCAAATCTCAGTGGGATCCATTTGTAATTTGTTTTCTTCAAGCTAGTGAAGAGCCGCAAGTGGTCCAAGGGGAGGCCCTCAGCTATGAAATCCACTCTCCCATTTTAATTTGATTTCCCAGACATTCCCAGAAACATCATGCAGCAAGTAGAGCATTTTCTGATTTTACCAGCATAAACCTGCAATGACCCTGGGCCCTTCAACAGCTCACCCTGCATTACCTGGGGTGTGATGAAGCTCAGAGTTGTTAGTGGCCATTTTGCATGTTGGACTAGCAAGGGTTGTTTATATTACTGTAGTTTTTATTATGAAAGCACCTAACAGACCCACCATGGGGACTGTGAAAACTGAACACACAAAGAACAAAAAAAATGATACATGCCTGCAAGAACCAGGTGAAGGACCATGTAACTTAGCTGACCAAACGATCTATGTGCCAACAGGCATGATGCCAACAGTTGTCTTCAAATACCCGTTGAGCTCCTGATTTGATTTATTGCTCTGCTCTTCTTGCTCGTTGGTCCTTTAAGCCCATGCCACCCAAAGCTGTGCCCTTCCCATCTCTCAGTGCCTTCTGATCAATATGGGACACTTTGGTCTGGCTGGGCTCAAGTGTGGCTGAAATCTGAGAGATGGTGATAGATATTCAGAGTGCTTGACACTGGCTGGTCTGTTGGTCACTTCTGCTCTTAAACTCAGTGAAGTACCCATTTATTATACTCAGAAAAGCATGTGATTAACTTGGGTAATGGGAAATAACAGGCTCTGCCTTCTACCCACTATTGTCAAGATGAAGCTTGCCGTGATACAGAAGAAGCCAGGACAAAGTTTGTCACATTCAAAGCAGAAATTGCTCTGAAAAATAGACATTGAGATCATTTGGTTGGAAAAGACCCTTAAGATCATTGAGTCCCACCATATCTGTCCACTACTAAACTATGTCCGTAAGCGCCTCGTCTACCCGTCTTTTAAATACCTCCAGGGATGGTGACTCGATCACTTCCCTGGGCAGCCTGGTCCAATACTTGACAACCCTTTCCGTGAAAAGTTTTTCCTAATATCTAATCTAAATCTTCCCTGGCGCAACTTGAGGCCATTGCCTCTTGTTCTATCGCTTTTTACTTGGGAGAAGAGACTGACACCCACCTCGCTACAACCTCCTTTCAGGTAGTTGTAGAGGGCAATAAAGTCTCCCCCCAGCCTCCTCTTCTCCAGGCTAAACAACCCCAGTTCCCTCAGCCGCTCCTCATAAGACTTGTGTTCTAAATGGCCATCAGTTCTAGAAAGTCAGTGACTCACGGCCACTTTTACAATACCAAGGCTATAAAATGGCCTGGCAGGTTATCCTAACTACCCGTATGCTAAAACTTCAGTAAGAGTACCACTTACCATATCTTTCCCAAAAATACTTTGCTGTCATTGTTAAAAAGAGGTTTGTGCCCATCTTTTAGAACTGAATTTAGCAGTATGTTTCTAAATATTAAATAATGATGAATTTTGCTGCATGTTTCTAAAGCTAAAAGTATGTTTCTATACATACTTGCTTTTGCTTGGTGGACAGAGATTTTTTTTTTTTTAAAAAAGCAGTGTTCATGCCCAGTCCTAGCAAAACAGTTGTGAAATCTCAGATGTGTTTTTTCATCTCAAACATCACATTTTTAAAGTTTTGGAGTGCCTCTGTGAAACACCGTATTTTAAATGTGTTGAAACATACTAAGTCATGCCACATGGATTTCATCACATTATGTTTGGTGTCTATGAAATATACTTACTTTCATATAAAATTCTTATTGCTAGGCTGGAGTGGTCATAAGATTCTCTAGGGAGGACATTTTCAAATGCACTTGGTTTTAGCTTGACTGCTTCCTTCTATTGCTGCTCCAGAATTTTCTGTTCATGGTTTTTAATAGAAAAGTGGTTTCTGTAATATTGACTTTTTTCCACAGGAAAAAGTTGGTTATGCCAAAATAATGTAACGTCCCTTTGGGAAAATAAAAAAGAATCCAAAATGTTTTGAACTGTCCAAGCGAATCTAAATGTTTTGCTTCAGGATGGTTTGTCATTACTCATCATGAGTTTGTCATGGTTTAGGTCCCTCATTTCACCCCGTCATCTGGGGTTCCTGTGGATTACATTTTCCATCAAGAACAATAGAGTCCCTTCTAGCTGTATTATGATGATGCATCAAAGATGTCCCAAGCCCACATTTTAAAACCAAAATATTTTGGAACTTTCCATGTTTTATTTTTCTTCCCAATTAGAAAACAAAAGCAAAACTATGGGACAATGTAGAAAACACAGTCTGACTTTCAATAGGCTCTATTTTGAAGGAACAAGGAGTAGGATAAGAAAATTCTTCTGCTTTGGAAAATCCCACTTTAACCAAAAGTGAAAGGAAAAACAAGCAGAAGGAAGCAGCATGTGAGCCATACTAATGTAATCTTTAATGCCATGTATTTTTCTTCAGCTAGTATTTTTCTTCTTTTCTTTAGCTACATTTGTCTGCATATTTGCCCCATTATTATGAGAATGATAAATGTATCTTTTTATCCCATCATTTACAATTTATTCCATGAGAAATGAAATACCAGATATGCACTGTTATCTGGCTTCCACAAACTGTTTAATGAAATGTAGGAAACATAAGAAAATAGTGAAATATGATGTTACTTTAAAAAAAAAATCAAAGATTTTTATATTCCCTCCAAAGTTTTACAGTTCTCTGAAACAACAGGATCAATTACGTGCATACTCAAAGAAAAAAAAAGGAATACTTGACAGCTCTCTTTCTTAGATTAACTCAAAATTTGGAGAAATGTATGTTGGTAAAAACTCTCCTTTCTAAAAAAAAAACCCAAATTGTCCTTTTTATAGCTTCCAGTTCTGAATTCATGGCATGTACTTAGTTCTCCTGAATGTTTATAGCAGCCTTTTTTCCCCTTTTGAAGAGTATGAACAAAAAGGCTCTGAGCAGCCGTGATGTATCATCACTGGCTTCAGCACTCATGGAGGGAGACTCAGGTTGGGTTCTGTTCTGCTTCTTTCCCCCCCGAGAGCCACGGTGATAAAACAGCCGGACAAATCAGGAGCCTGCAGAACAAAAAGAGGAGCAACTCTGAAGTAGTTTTCCTTATTTATTCATTCCTGTATGTTTTTTCTTTTTAAGCAAATGGTGGAGAAGGGAAGAGCCGCTACCATTTACCCACAATAGCTGTTGCGTGGTGGGAGGTCCATTCCAGCTCTGTGTTCCTACCTAATTGCAAAGAAATGCTGGCTTAGCCTTTGAAGCCTTGGAACGAAGCATCTCCAGCCTCCTTGGCGAGTAGGGCTTGTGGGAGGATATGCAGAGTTTCTGGAGAACTCACCTTAGATCTACTAAGCCCCTTGTCACGCTTTAACCCCAGTCGGCAACAAAGCACCACACAGCCGCTCGCTCACCCTCACCCCCCGCCCCAGTGGGATGGGGGAGAGAATTGGAAAAAAAAAAAGTAAAATGCATGGGTTGAGATAAAGGCAGTTTAACAGGACAGCAGAGGAAGAGAAAATAATAATAATGATGATAAAAGAATATACAACACAAGTGATGCATAATGCAACTGCTCACCACCCGCTGACCGATACCCAGCCAGTCCCCAAGCAGCTATTGCTGTCCCCTGGCCAACTCCCCTCAGTTTATATACTGAGCATGATGTCATATGGTATGGAATATCCCTTTGGCCAGTTTGGGTCAACTATCTTGGCTGTGCCCCCTCCCAGCTTCTTGTGCACCTGGCAGAGCATGGGAAGCTGAAAAGTCCTTGACTAGTGTAAGCACTACTTAGCAACAACTAAAACATCAGTGTGTTATCAACATTATCCTCATGCTAAATCCAAACCACAGCACTATGCCAGCTACTAGGAAGAAAATTAACTCTATCCCAGCTGAAACCAGGACAGCCCTACATGTGAGGTGAGACTGTGCAAAGGCTTAATTACCGCCAGGTCAGACATGGATGTGTTATTAACAGATACTGCAAAAGGCATATCCCTGACATCAGCAGGAGAGATTTGCTAAATTTCCAACAACTGCACCCAGTTTGGAAGTAGAGGTGCTTCTCTACAAATCAGCTGGCAAAGTTGCTTCCTTCTGACATGAGAAAACAGCATATTTTCACATTGCAAGTGTCAGAGCAGTGAGGCAGGCAACTGCCAAGAACAATCTTAGCCTAAGAAGTTGAAGTTGGGTAGTTACAGGCAACTGAAAACTCTTACAAACAGTACTAGAGATCATTAACCACAGGAAAGACTAACCACTCTGCTTTTAATAAACCCAGGCTTTTTCCATCTCTTAATGTGTTTTTCAGATTTTAAAAATCAGGTTTTCCACAGGTGCCTCTTCTTGAGTAGTTGTTACCTCGGCTGCCTCGTTCGTGACTCTCTCATTTGCCCTGGCGCAGATTCTCAGGGAAGAACGGAAGAGACTGAGGCTGCTTCAAGGGAGCAAATCATAAAGCGATAAGGGAACAAAAGGATATTTATCTGGAGCAGGGTGGGAACTGAAAAAGATGCATGCAGAGCCAAGTAACAGTTAAACACCAGGAAAACGGCCATCTAGTCTTTCCTACTCCCCACCACCACTGTTCTCTCCTCATCTATCAATGCAGTCACATTGGGGTTTCCTAAATTCTGAAATTTCAGAGAATTCAGACTGTTCTGGCTGCAGCTGAGGTGGGATAAGAAGTCACTGGTCTCCTCCCTGTGTGTTACCTCTTTCCTCATATCGGTGAGCACAACTGTATATAGGTCACTCCCTAGCAAAGTTGCATCAACATAATCTCAGTTTTTAGAAAACTCTTAGGGGATTTAAACTGCCTAAAATAATGCTGGCAGAACTGCAAAACTATAGAAAAAAAACTATAGCTGTAGTTATGCCAGCAGACCTGAGGGGACTGTAACCTCCAGCTGAAGGAACAGTGATGAGAAAATGGAAGATGGGGAAGAAACAAGAGATATTTTGGGTATTTTGAGGAAAAAAACTGCACGTCTGACGGCTGTCCAGTTTTCTGAGATCTCTAAATGGTGCACAACAGTTATGTCCACCTGTACTGGTGAACACCGCGACAGTGAACAGCCCCATCCTGATCGAAGCTCCACTCTAAGGATTTGTCTGGCATCCTAGACTGAGGGGATGATTTTGTTCCTGGAACTATTCCCACAGTAATAAACTTCATCACATTCATCTCTCAATTAAGAAGGAAGGCTTTCTGGTGCCCAGGGTTGTGACAGACAATTATCCTCAAAACGTTAGGGCAAGAATAACAACCTGGCACAGAAAATTCAGAAGATCTGTTAAGCATTAATGAATAATAAAGGGCACTGACACAGGCCTGAAGAATTTGTCCATCTTTAGTCAGGGTGGAAGCTCAGAGGAAAGGACCATACAGAGTCTCGAGCAAGGCTGAGCGTAAGAACTAACTACCGATGATGAGGAGGAGAATAAGATGGGGGAACACAGCAAGGACAAGAATGATGGAGTGGACGGAGGAGAGGCTGATTAGGAAAGGCTGGTCCCACAGGGCCACGTTAAGACTCCGTATATAGTTGCCATGTCTTTGTAAAAAGAAAGTTGTTGAATTCTGTTTCACTCGGCTTTGTTTTATGAAGTCATGTATAAAAGCGCTGCAACAGCATGTGTGTTCAACAGCTAAAATTCAGGGTGGCCTGGAAAAGAGGAGACTTTGATGCAGAATCCCCTAGCAGCACTCCCTAAATGCTGTATTAACTTGGATTTTGCAGCTAATAACATTATTAAGTGTTTCTTCCACAGTAATATCTTAGACAGTCAGCACAAGAATCACAAAACAAGTACAACCGATACATATATGTGCAAGTCTCCCAAAGTCAGCAGAAATTGCTCCTTTATACTGGCTACCAAATGAGGTCAGAAGTCTCTGCAAGGCTATGAACGACTTTAGCAGTAATATCAAAACCCAAGTCAGTTCAGGTCAGCTTTACCACACGTACTTCTTTTTCTCCTACTGTTTGTCCCTTTCCCTTCTGACTAAGAGTACATGACCCACTTTGTGAGGAGGACCAGCATATGTTCCAAACCTCCCAGAAGACCACAGTGGCCCAAGTAAATGCACTAAATTTTTCTGGACATGTATGATTTCACAGGCTTCATATTTTTCAAATATGAAATTTAAATGAAAAATAAAAAAATGAATGTATCTGTGAAGCTTCCAAATTAAATCATGCAAGAACCAAGGATACAGGATGTGTAGCTGCTGCCAAAGCATGGTTGAGTGTTAAGTGTTCATCATATATAGCACTGCCCTTGAAACAAAAGCAGTAGTCATTTTAAATAACCATAAGCAATACTCATGTGCAGTTCAAAGGAGATCGGATATAAAGAGATAAAGATTAGAGTACAGCAACACGGCTTTCATTATACAGTGTAATCCAGCGTGTCTGATATAACTGGATGTGACACAAATGTAAATAGCAACAGGTTTAGAAGCAGGGGGTTTTCCAAGATAAAGTCTAGCATGCTTTCAAAAATAACTTTAAGTAATTTCAAAAACAATGTTTGAATCAATGTTTTTCAAAAAGAGCCCTCCACATACTTGCTAAAAGTATAATATGCATAAGTAATTAGTCATGTTATACAAGATCAAACAGAAATGCTATTTAAGAAAGAATGGAATATTTAATCTTGCAAATAGACTGTGTGCACGAAACACAAAGATCCCAGCCATTTGAAGATGCAGAAGTATTTTAAGGCAAAATGGGACATTTGTGACAAAAACATTTTGAAGTTTAACATAAAGCTTAAATAGAACACTTGCTTCAGGGTAGGAAACAATGGTGACAAAAGTCACGCAGTGACTTAGCACTCCATTTCCTTACTGAACTACTATATTCATATGTAATTTGCATTATATCCAAGGTCAACGTTTCACTTTTAAAAATCAATGATTTTATTAATAGTTTCACTTGACAAAACAAAAACTATCCACTTATTCAACTAACACTTAGAATACTCAGATTCAAAAGAAATATCTATGCTTTGCTAAACTCCCTATTCTTAAAAATATTGATGCGAGTGCTTAAAAGTAAGCATGTGACTAATACTAATTAATTCCAAGAACTGCTTTTTGTAACATGATCACACAGTACACTGAGCGACGGGAACTTGGCCCATGAATTTTAGGAGATGCTGCTATAAAATACCATTGTACCACTTCTAAAGAGTAAGTGATAGCTAGCATGAGGCCTTGGCTACCATAGTTATTTCTCAAAATGAAGGAATGAATTTAGGTCCAGCAAAACTTTTTATTTCTTTTAAAAGAAAAAATTGTTTGCAGGAGATCATTAACCACTACAGTATTTTTCAGTTTATTCCAATTTAATGGAAAACAATCCCACAAAGTGTTTTCAAGAATGTCTCCATGTTTCCAAGTTACTATAATGTATACCATAGATTAACCTTTGGCATGTACTGTTAAAGCTCTTCAGAAAATCAGTCTGCCCACCTCCTTCAAAACCTCAGGATACAAGTCCTGTATTCCCCAATCACAAATCACTGAACCTGAAATACCTTAGTCTGCCTTTATCCATCTCTGTTCCTCCTCCTTTCTTTCTGCTCTTATACCTGTATTCCTTCTTATAACCCTAAAAAGACTTCATTTGGTGTAATATGTACTTGATCCCACCAATCAGTGAGTAATTTGAACAAAAAAAAATTTAAAGATTGTATAAATATAAATGACCACCTTCTTTAGAAATTAATTCAAAGATATGAGAATTTTCAAAGATAGCCTACATTTAGGAAGGCATTCTTCATATACTACCTCCACAAATCTTTAAGATTATGTTAATGCCAACTAAAAATGCAATGCAGTTGAGGAGTTAGTGAACGCTGAGCCTGTCTGAAGGGCTGTTTGGGAAACTGTATCCAGCAAATGGCAGCAATGAACCCCTACAGCGGTAGCATCTCACACCATATTCCAGCCATGCTAAAGCATACGAGGGCAGATCCTCCCTCCCCTTCCTGGACAAAATCAAAAATATTCATTTAAACCAAAAGAATAAAAGGGATGGGAAATTCCTAAAAGCAGGCACTGGCCTTGGCTGACTCACAGCTGAGACTGGTGCCAGTTTCAGCTGATGCCTCCTGAGCGAATACCGAGCGGTGTCAGTCCACCTGCGCGGCTCATAGCACTCTCAACACAGCAACAGATTTGAGAACACACTGAGTAACAGCAGAGCAGCAGCGTAAGGCAATTATACCTAGGTAAAAATATGGTGACAGGTTGCAGGCTGGCTCACGGGCAGAAGGTGGCAATGACGCCCCAAGTCCCCTCCAGTGCAGGATTAAACGGACTGAACCACCAGCAGTTTGATGGTTTTAAGTCACCTGTTCAACGTTTCCTTATAAAAATGAGGAATGCTCAGACTGTCAGTAACAAATGCAAGACAATTTAAGAAGCGGCCAATTTTTCCACTGCAATGAAAGCATGTCTGGCCTCCAAGACTCCAGACTCAAACTCTCATCTATTCTTTCACGCCCATATGGTGTGGGTCTGAGCTTGTTCTCAGTTATGAGAGTGGTCATCTCGTCTTCTTCTTCCCAACTGCTCTGCTATTTTAATCACACTGTGCTTGAAATTAAGCATGCCGGTCTCTCCACTGTTGACCAAAGTTGATCACTGGTGCAGCCCCAGCACTATCCGTGGCAGCTGACAGCACACATATATGTACGACAGCAAGCAGAGGCCACGGTTAACGGCTCAATCTTTCAGAAACCCACCAATTCATTTCTTATATTGGTGCAAAGGAGAGAAAGCAATGGGAGAGGTGTGTGAGACTGAGAATCCCAACGAAGCTTTCGGTGCCACACGGGCACAGCCAGGTGCTGGGAAAAAGGACAGCTATGCAATCCCATCCATCGACCCCGGGCCTGAAACCTAGAAGTCAAATTAGTGACAGCTAGCAAGAGCCAATATGCCTCTAACTATAAAGCTGTAGCCCAATGCTGAAAAATTTCTTAATTAGTAACTTTGAAACAAATGAAAATGATGACATACTTAGGGCTCATTCTGTTTTTCAGATATGCAAGTTTTTACCACTGCTGTAAAATTAACCACGCAGCAATGCTTGCCTGTGTATAAAAAACCCACAGCTGATACTGGAGGTCCAACCTTGCTCTCACTCAAAACTACCGTAAGCCCAGCCAGTGCCGTGAAGCCATGGCAGACCCAGAGCTGCGACCAGCCTGCAAACACTCCTCCTCAGTTAAGTAATTCATTGCCCAGGTCAATCTGTAAAATTTGCTGTTGATTTCTAAATTAAAAATCAATTCTGTATAACGTGATTTAGCCTCCTGACAGAACAGGAACATGATAAACTCCACCACTCTAACAGGATTACAGGAGTACGATTTATGGTAAGGAGTCTCCAAACTAAACGAAAACACTTTTGCTTTTTTGTATTTTGTTAGCTGCTTAGCTTATTTATGGACCTGTAAAAGCAGGTACATGTATTTGCTTTCTCTTAAATTAAAAAATACAAATGGCTTTACTCTGCAGCATTGCCTGGAAGATAAATTGGACATCCTGGTTTGATTTTTTTTTTAAAAGATTAAAAATGTATTATATTAGATTATCATTAGTGATCAATACAATTACTGTTTTATATTCAGCCTTTGAACCAAATAAAGAGGCAAGAGGTGTAAACGCTAGTCCAGTGCCAAATTTGACTATTAAGAGAGCTGAAAATAAAAGATAATGCTGAATGAGAACTGCCGATTTAAATGCCTATGTAAACTTCAATAACTCTGGTTCTTTAGGGTTGTTTTTTTTTTTTTTCTTTTCTTTCGCTTCTTCCTGCAGTCTGCAGCTCTGAAAGCTAGATGCATTTGAACGACCTGTCTCCGTGAAGCCCACCTTGACACAAATCCAATTTTTTTTATTTCTTAAAATGCCAAACGCTTGACTTCCGGAATTGCGATGAGTGGGAAAGCCGTAACATAAAATACCACGGAGTTAGTGGGGCGTTATTTACAGCCCTGTTCTTTGTTCGGGCGGCAGGTTTATTCCGCGGTGCAGCACTGGGCTTTCCCGAGCCGCCAGCGCTGCTCCACGCCTGCCGCCGCAGCGCCTGAGTCCCCGCATTGCCCGCGCTCCAGACGGATCGTTTTGCATCTGTTTGACCCCAAGAAATTAAATTTACCAAGCCTAAGCCGCGGCCCACCTGGAGGTGCCTGGTTGAGGAGTTTTAAAGTTATTTTTGTTCGCCTTTCCCACACCGCGCCGAAGGGCTCCGCTGCCGAAATCTTTCAGGTTCAGCTTCTCTGTCGAGAGAGGCTTACCGCGCTCGCCCGCCCGACACGGCGGGAAGGGGGGGGGGAAGAAGCTCAGCCGCACCCCTCCCCCCCCATATTGACCCCGACAAGGGTCCCGCGACCCAACCCCAGGTCCAGCCCGGGGAGACAAGGACGGGGTAGGCGGCTGCCCTCGGCCGAGCCGCGGCCCACGCCTCACCCCCGAAGCCG
>VYZW01036675.1:0-12824 GCA_013401315.1 Balaeniceps rex
CTCCCAGACCCTCCTCCCTTCATAAAATAACCTAAAGCTATGCAGCAGACTGTTATATCAAACTGGCTAGCTTCTCTGCTGGTGTAAACTGATACACAGTGCTGAAAGCTGTGATGGAGTACACTGCTGACCAGGCACCAGACTGGAGTCCAGGAGACAGATTCATTTCTCAGCGATGCCACCGATTTCCGGTGCAACTTTTAAAATGCAGAAAACACTCAGTATAATGAAAAAGGATTTGTCCCCTGTTCACAGCAAGGAGCAGAGTCAGGTCTTTCAGGTCCCATTCCCATCTGTCTGATTTTTTGGATGACAAAGACCAGTCACTTTGCCTCTCAGTGCCTCAGTTTCCTTTCTTCTCCCCATGCCAGGAAGCTCAGTCTGTGCAGCAGCACAGGCTGAATTCCTTGGGTGTGCAGCTCTCCTAAATGTACCTCATTGCCGCTAACCTATTCAAGTCTTCCTTGTGGTTTATATTTTGCAGATGAATTACAGCTTTGTAATTAATCTTCCTCCTTATAACTCTATATGTTAATTACCATGATTATTTCTGGTAATTCCATTTTATAAATGTTCCTAAAAGTGTGAAGAGCTGACTGCGCTATCTGAAATGAAATCTCTGTTCAGGAAATGCAATGAGGGAACAGAGAGTGCAGGGCAGTGTCTTTAGAAACGGAGATGAAATTGTGTCAAGTGCCAAGCACTTGGTTCTTCACTGGACTCCTCCTGCCCCATGGCTCCTTAGCCTAATTACCATCAAACAGAGCAGAAGCATTTTGATCTTGCTTGCTCATAAGGCAGAGATCACTCTCACTAAGAGACTATTCCCTCCCCCTCACATCTCAGAAGGTTGGGGGGCGGAAAGAGAGGGAGAAAGTTAGCTCTGAACAAGTACATTCATTGCTTGCTCAGGAAGGAAAGTTAAAACACACATCCCAAATTCTAAACACATTGAACACCTGTGCCATCAACAAAAGAAACCCATCACCCAGCTGCCTGCCTCCCTCCTCCTCCTCCATTACTGCTTGTCATGTTATGTAGCACTTGTTCCAGTGTCATCCAGCCAATGTTAGTGGTCTGTCTTATTAGCCAGCTTGCTATTTCCTTCCCAGCTCATTTCTCCTCTTGAATTCCACCTCCCTCTATCTGAATTTCAAGGGTTGATTTTTTCCTTGTTTGAGACCTGAAAGCATGATAGAAAGACATGTTTAGGGTTAATAAGTATCTCTATCAATAGAATATTCAATCAGTATGAATAACCATCACATCTCTCCCCACCCTTCTGACTGATGATAGCTAAATTACTTCTAAATATAGCCCTTAAAATCTGCATTAATCCTGTCTGCTTCAAGCGTGTTGGGTTTATTGACAGCATGAAGATAAAGCCAAGCACCTGCATGGAACACAAGCTTATAAAATAGGAAATAAGAGCAATCCAGATGAAATGCAGCTTCCATTAACCTTGTCTTTTTGGTTTCACTTCTCTGAAATCTAAGACTACCACTAAATAATCATTTCATTGTGGACAGCTCTGGACTTCAACCTAGAGAACTGTACAACAGTACCACTTCCATTCATATTCTATTACTCTCCAGCTTAGAGAAAGATAACCAGAATGAGAGCTTCCTCTTAGAATACTAAGAGGTTAAGAACAACAGTAATTTGACAGAATTTTCACTGTCTGTTTCCTATTAAAAAGTATGTTAGTAGTTCCAGCGTATCCAAACACTGCAGCCATCACAAGCAATTCACATCACAGCAGAAAACAATCCTATTTACAAGCTTTGAGGAGATCTTGGAAAGCTAGTAGGCAAAAGTCAATTGTTAATGACCACATCTATCTATGTTTAACTTCACCCAAAGAAGGCAGCACCCTGATCAAGATCACAGTCTCACTGCTCTTTTCATATGTGAAGAACATAGGCGCTTCTTCTCTCTGCATGAATTACAGCCCAGCAAAAAACAAGGAATCTTCCACGGTGAACTGACTTGTTTGGAGTAAACCTTTCAGAAGAATAATTGCAGGAGCAGGTAAGGCTGGAACCTTCAGCTACTGGCCTTAGCACCATTTAGCATACACTGTGCTTTCAGAAGTCCACAGTATGCCTGCCTATAGATATACATCCGGAGTCAGTCCTGTTTTGCTCTGGTGTAAGTTACAAATAACTCCATTAACTCCTGGAGTTACATCAAAGCAAGAGGTATATAAGGCCCTGATCACGTTCCCTCTAAGGACAGCCTGCCCATCACAGTTTGGGTTAATGCACTTCGCTGCTAGTTCTGGGCTGTTCGCCATCAGTAGAAATTGGATTGCAAGAAAGGCAGATATCTGGTTCCAAATGACATTTTTATCAATATCTGTCTGTTTACAGGTGTCTGTCATAACCTTCAAATACACTTAAATAACTCATTCATCCAAGCATTGAACATATGCTGGGAAGAAGATTCATCAAGCAAATGCACAACTACTGCTCAAGTTTTTGCCTTCTAAAAAAATGCTAACAAAAGAACCTTTCCTTGCCTGAAATTGAGAGTCAGTGTGAATTGCATGGCCAAGTCTTCACAACAGAAGAAGTGGTGCCAGTGAAGCAAATATTCACCCCCAATTTTTTTTTTTTTCGTTATTTTCAGTAGGAATTGTTATTAAAGGTTTTCAAAAGAGAAAAATCCACTTTCCTGGAGAGTTCATTGTTTCTTTACAGTATTATTTTAGATTCACACCTGCTACTGCAGTACCCTGTGAACACTGTAGCTCAGTTCCACCACATGCTCACTGCAACATAAGGCTAAATAATGACCTCTATTCAATATAAAACCTCGATATTTCGTCTCTTCTGGATTCTTATATGGAAAGACAAACCTATCAAAATTCAGAGCCAAACCTTTTAGCCTCTCCTGAACCAGAGAGACTTAGACCTTCTGGTCCCCAGCCTGTTTAAAGATCTAGTGAGCCTAGCCACACCTGCAGCTGAACTTCTACTCCAAACTTCAAGTCCATCAAAATAGCCCTGAGGCCAGCACAGCCTATACAGCAGGGCCTTATTTTGTAAATTAAGCTGAAAGCGATTTGTTTGCAGTTCCTTAGTCCTTATAACTGTTCTGACTGCAGGAATGCTGCATGCTCCCTTAAAATACAGAGCAATATTTTTTCCACCCTTTAGTTATTTTTGGTCTAATATACAAGTTAGGTAGAACGGCATGAATCAAATCTAGTAGTACCAGTCATTCATAGCATTAGCACCTTTACAACCAATACTTAGAGTGGTTTTATACAAGAGTTAAATGTTATACATGTAAAACAAGGGATAAGCCTTCATGTACATACCTAAGCCTTCCAAATACTGAACCATTTGAATCATACAAATCATGTTGTGGTACTCAAACAGTTAACAACTGCAGTCTTCAACTCTCCATGCGACAGAAAAACCACCATCACATCCACTCTACAACTATACACGAAACTGCACAGAATATGCCATTTGTTCAAGACTACAGGGAGTCGTGGCAGGGTCCTAGTTCCTTGACTTCCCCAAGCTTCCTCCTTGTGTTTGAAGCGCAGACAGCAATACATAGAATTAACATGACAGCAGCCTTGTCTCTACAATTTTTTAAGATCAAAAATGCTCAAAGTTAGCACATATTTAAATGCTTTCCTGAAGAGTCACCTAATATCCTCATAAAGCCTGTTGCACAATTCCACCTTGAAGGGAGCAGCTTACTCCTACATCACTGACAAAACCAGAGCAATTCTGATCTCATAGGTTGTGCAATCCTGTCTTATTTCTGATAAGCATCAGTGCCATTTTAAAGAGCTTTTCAGAGAGTTTGTGACACAGTGACTAGATAGGATGTATGCAGTAGAAAGACACCTTCTATCTCTACAGCTGACCACGCTACTTCTGCTTCACTGGAAGCTTCAGTTCCTGTAATCAAGTGATTACTGCTTTCTTTGAGCAAAACAAGACAGACTAAATCCTCACAATTGCAGGCAAGAGATGCAAAGAGTTAAAGGGCTCAAAAAACCACAAGTCAAATTCAAATATACATTAAGAAAGTCTCATGATGTTGGAAGGAGAACAGGGAATCCCAGCTCTTGGATTGGCATTGCAAACTCCCAGAGCACAAACAAGTACAACTGCCACATTTGGCTCCGCTACATGCGATGCTGTTAAAATGCCAGGTTTAGACAACATAACACTGCCAAGCCCACTCAGCGGAGCACATGCTCACTTAAAAAACAAAGAATAGCCCCATCCTCAAAATGCCGATTCCTCAAACATTCTAGCCTCCACAAACTCATTTCTATTTATTTTGCCTTGCTAATGACCTAACAAATTAGAAAGAGGCTTATGTGTGTCAGATTAAAGCTCTATGATAATGTCTTTAATGTTTTACTTTAATGTTAAATTTAATTAGGACAGCAAGGAGGTGGTGAGGGGGGAGGACTGAAACCTAGAAAGCATCGCCAGCAGCTCCTTTTCAACATCTGAATTGGAATGGCTTTTAGCCAGATGAGCAATTACTCCAAAAACAGACAGAGACAACCCATGCATGCGAGGCCCATATGCTCCTGCCTAGCCCCAGCAAGGAGCTCTGGGAAGTTCTGTCACTTCCCACTGTTCTCCAAGCAGCTCCAAGAGGCACCCCGTACTCACAGCACTAACCCCTCAGAGGACAGGGAGCTCAGGAAGAAGACAGCCACCTCCAAATCTTTGTCCCTCTAGCTTTCAAAGTAGCTGCCAGCTGCCAAGTGTCACTTGCAGTAGGAGGCAGGGACAGAAAGCTTCAGGTTTGTGTGATCTCGCTCTGCTCTAGCTCAGTGGGGAGGATGTGCTCAGAGTTAAGTGCACAACCCTCAGAGCCAGCTTCCTTCAAAGCTGGGCAGCAGGGCAGCCAGCCTCAGCTGGGACAAATAGGCCACCACACTGGGGTGAAGTGACATGAGTTAATACCCCCCTGTGAACAGAGAGGATAAAAAGCAGCCCTTATGAAATGTACTGCGAGAGCTCTTTGCAGCAGCACAGATGGTAGCATTGATGGCACTACAGAAGAGCTCCTCCCTAGAGAGGTCCCAAGTCCCTGCACTGCTTACACCAGCACCAACAGACACGTCCTGGTGACCCAAGTCACCGTGCCTCTGTACAGACAGGTAGCTGCCCTAGGAGAAAGACAGCTCCCCAGCCAGGGCAGCAGCAGCTCATGTCCTTCACACTTGCTCAACACAAGGTTATGCAGCTTTAAGTCTCCATGACATCCTTGCTGTTCTGAAGTACTGCAAGGTCCTGTCCTGCAGATCACTTACAGCCACACAAGGGCTCCTATAACTCAAACCCTGTCATTGTCATCATGGCAGCAGATGACAAAGCTGCATGTGGATAGTCACAGATGAGGTACTGCTTGATCAGCTAAAGCTTAACTGTGCACATGCTCCTAGCATGTTCCACTAATGCAGTAAAGCCACTCTCACAGATTAAGCAAATACTATTTAGTAACTGACACACATCAACCAACTGGCAGTTAACTGAGGGGCTGCGGTCCCTGCAGTTAATGTAATTGCTTAAAATACAGATACACACTGACAGCTATAGCAGTCTGATTGCTCCCAAGTGGCAGGGAAGGAGGCTCAGAAGCCCAAGTCTCACATATACCCCAGGAGGCAGAGGTCTTCAAGTCTTCTGCCTTGACTGTAACCACATCATGAGCCAGGTTCCCAATCTCTCTTTTTTGAAAAAGTCCCACCACAGTGATTCTCTTTTAAAAGCACCTCATGTCCCCAGTCCGTATGAAACTAGAACAGCTTGCATTAATAGCAGCTGTTGCATATTACATTTACACAGAGCCCTTTGTCCAAGGATTACAGACTTTCCAAAACTTAATTAATTAAGCTATAACCCACCCGCCCTCCATAAGGTGCATTAAATTCTCTGTCAGCATTTTTAGACTAAAGCACTATTTTACAGCAGTTATTAATTGGCTGTAGGTTTCAAGTTCCTCACCCAGGGAAAGATTCAATTCCTACCTTTCAAGCACAAAGCTTTAAGTCAGGATTTTGGGGGCTTCTAGTTTTAGGTTCTGCCATTGATTTGCTTTCCTGACACTAGACATGTAATTACTGCTTATCCAGCCAGCTGCTCCCTTGGGGAGGCAGAGACATACAGGAGATACCCAAGGGATTAAAACAGGTACCCAAGAACAATTGGCAGCATATCTGCTATAGCCTCTTATGTCTGAAATTAATTGTTCAGGACTAACTTTTCCTTTGGATGGTCTGACATCTTGTCGCAACTGCTTTCTTTCTCATTGTGCTGGGAAGCTTCACCTCGTCCTTCTTGTCTTGACTTGTCTGCAAGGCCATCATGTAACTGGAATGTGATTTGTCCTGATATTCTGTGCTAGAAGACACAGACACTACAAAGCCTCTTGGGTGACTCTGGTCCAGTCTAGTCCCCTGATGCCACCTGGTAAGTTTCCAGGGGTCAGGCTTGACTCTTGCTGTACAACGCCCAGCACAGTAAGGGCCCAACTAAGATCAGGCTCTCCAATGTCACTATCACAACTACACTGAAGTTTCCTACTTTGTCTCCAACTCCCACCAGTACCTTATGCTTCTTTCGTTCCTCCCCACACCAAGAGCCTTCTTACCCATTCATATTTCTAAATCTGAGCAGAAAGTCAAGGCAGTCCAAACAAACAGGACAAATCAACCTCCAGACTTCACAGTGCTCTGACCGCCCATCACAGAAGACAGAAAAATCCAGATCATTAGAACAGTGGCCATTTCACAGCTACACACAAAATCCTTTATACTGTGCAGGGCTGTGGCTATGACCTTACACCTCCAGCTGAATTCAAAGGGATTTACCCATGCACAGCTGAGACAGCTCATACACCTCAATTCCCCCACCCCCCAATGATCCATGGATTATGCTGACTAACCTTTCAAAAAAATATTGCCAGATCCTCAGATCTGACAGGGTTGGTGTCGATGTGACCTGTGTCACAGTAGAAGTATCCTTTATCCTCTGTAGAGAGCAGTGGGATTTTTAGAGGGTATACTATGGGAAATGGACACCTCTATTTTTGTCTCCATTGCAAGAGAAGCAAGCAGATCACTTCATTTTCAGGCCTGCTACGGAAGTCAAGTGAAGTGGAATCCACAGACCTCCTAGGGATCTGTCTATGCTAAAATGACTGCAAAAGAGAGTTCTGAACACAGAGAGCACATCTATTGGTATCTGGACATAACGTGGACTGGAAAAAAGATTACCAAACAGCTGGAAAGGGGACTGCCCAGAAAAAAGGAAAACACACCCACTGAGATAAAGGATACCCTGAGCAGAGCAAACCTCCCTCACCCTTAATCTAACTTGTGTTGCACTGGGCCCCACAGAGTAAATGGTTTTGTGTCAGAGTGTTGCCAATGGGCTCAGCTCAAAGGGAAAAGGTTGATGTGCAGAAGTGGAGTCCCTGCTTTCTTTTGACCCAGCCAAACAGGCCCCGCACTTGCTACATAACCTTGTGCTCAGCTCTCAATAGCTCACCACCATGATGAAGAGATGCCACGCCACTGGGAAGAAAAGGGTTATGAGGACAGGGTTTAAAAATAAATCAACTTCTGTGTTGTTTTGGAAGTAATCTATGAAAAAGATTTGGTTGTAAAAGGCATTGTATAAATGAAGGCACTATTATTGTTTGACAATAAAAGAAACAAACAGTTTTCTTATATTTTCTTGGAATAAAACCATTTTGCAGATGTCTTCAGACAGGCTTTTTAACTGCTTTCTGCATCTTAATTTTCCCTTTTAGGTTTTTATTACATTTAAATTAAAATTATGCCTGTAAGCAGTCAAGGGCAACTTTTAACAAGTCTATTGTTGCTGAACTTTTCACTGCTCATATCCCCTTTGCTCAGGAGCCTGTAAACAAAGCTTACCCCTTTTCCCCTCTGCTTAAGCAGGAGTGCCTCCTCTATCCTTTGTGCTTCCAAAGAATCTCCTTCCCATGGCAGATTACTGCTCTAATTACTCATCACAACAGAAGAGCCAAAAGCCCTTCTGCATGTTTATCCAAAACAATACTCTTTAGGAAACAAACTTTATCCCAAAGAGCCAGAATGTAAAGAATAACATGCAACAGGGAAATAAAGGTACCTTTTTCATTGGCCAGTTTAGATAATAGACATAGTCAGGAAGAGCAAAGCCAAAAAAACCCAACATCTCTTCCCAGTGCAAAATTTTAGCTTAAATAAATCATTGCAGAACAGGAAAAGGTTTCTTAAAATACCTTAATAAAGTATCTTAATAACCTAAGTGATCTCTGTTATTTGGTTTCAACAAGAATTTGGCCAGTAGCTTTGGTTACTACCAGAAGAGAAGAGAGTATCCTCCATCATCCTCTTTTTCCTGCAAGCACAACTGGTCCTGCTTCCCTCAACAGCAGCGCTTAAGTACTTGCAGTTTTCTACTGATTTACACTTTCTAAAAATCAGAACCAGGGACTACAGTGTTGGACAATGTCCTCATAAGAGTCAATAAATGGGACTGCCCCACAATAGAGGTTATTGGTGGACTGAAGTTTCCTGCTCGGAGACTCACAACACAGAATAAAAATCATCCTGTATCACAGCAGCACTGGCAACAGCAAACACATGAGGAGACACTCAGCTGTAGCCTGTGTTCACTGCCTGAACAGTCTCTCCCCTACCTCCTCCAGGACATGAGAAGAAAGAAGCTTTCTTTTCTGAGTATTGCTTTGAAGTAGCCCACGTACAACTGTTTGGCAACCCCTTTAAAATGAAAGCTGCATCTAAATCACCACAGCACACTATGAAATACCAACGGGAAATACCTCCATAGAGATTGCCTTCTTGCTCTTGCACCTTTATATTTTCAAGGTTCTTCACTTCAGTGGGGGCAGCTGCAATTGCTGCAGGCCAAATTAATGTAGCATGTTAAAGAGAAGATCAGCACACCTGCTCTCTAATAAAGATTTTACTTCTATTGCTATATTTATTCTTGTTTCACTCAATCTAAAGTAAATGCTATGCAGACTCAAAGCTGCTCTTTGCTTACGGGGAAACAGTGAGAGCCCCCAGGTACATCCAAAGCACAGAATTAGGTAAATAATTAAGTTACCTCATATACTCTCAGTTAATTCCCATGTCTGGATTTAGTTCATATTTTCTGGGTTGAACGTGTCTTGTGACATTAGCTATAACTATTCCATTAAAATAATCTTCAGACTGTTTAGGGGTTCTCTCGATTAATGAAGTTTCCTGGGATGGATTCTCCCAGGACCAGCATGTACCAGGAAGAGGAGATGCTTTTGTGTATTTCACACTTGTTTCCTACAGATGCCCTGCCAGGTCTGTGGAGCTACAAATATCTCCATCGCAAGGATAGACTTCATCCAACAAAAGGTTCAAACAGCCCTTGTAAAGGAAGCCAGCCCATTTTGCTCAGCATAGCCTCATCACCTGAAAATTTAGGAGAGGTGCTTCACAACATATGCAAGCTGTCAAACATAATACAGTCTGAATTACTAACAGCACTTCTCTGCCATCAGAGGAAAGTGCATCGTGCATTTTTGGGCTCACCTACACAGGTAAACTAACCAAACCATTTCCCAGCTATTCTGAAAAAGCGCCCACACGGAGCTGTTTTCAAATCTGCAGTCTAGAGTACCTTGCTTTGCAATACCCACAAGAATCTGTTTTCCTACCCAGACAAATCCTGACACATGTAAAATGATAGCACAGAGCTAGCTCAAAGCTTATTAGTAGCATAAGTAAAATTTAGTTTTCTTGTCCCAAAGACTAAGGGCCAGTCAAGGACAAACTGCTCCCACAAGGGACCGCTCCACAAGCCCTAGCAATTGCTTACAGCCCAAGTCAGCTTTGTAACAGGGACCACTTCAGGATGAGAGCCTGGTCCTTCATCACTCACCTTAACCATACCGTCCTTATTTTAAGTGCCTCCAAAACGTGCATGAATGCCTATGCTTCCCCCAAGCCTGACTTCTGTTCGCAAACAAATTAAGTGTTCAAGCTTTCTTTGAAGGTGCCATTATGATCTTTACTGGAATGTGTTTCTATATTACACCAGTTCTTTTGAAAATTTTCACATCTATTTGTGAACTTATATCCAGCATACCACAGGCACTCCTGGAATAAAAACAGACATACACCATCTATATACAGAACCAGCAAGATTTCAAAATATACTGAAGAAACATAATGCTGGTAACCTATGATTTTAGCCATAAGAGGTAACCAGCAGATGTTAAGTTGCAGCCTGAACAAAGTGAGATTCCCCATATGGCTTCAAAAACCATCTTATTTGCATGTTTCTATGCAAACCGAAGTGCTCATCAGAGTTTCTTTCAGATGTTCACACCTTTTACCCCCAAGTCTCCACCACCAGACTAAGCCAAACCACACTGCTAGCTGTATTTCCCATTTAAAGTGGAAGAAAATTCCTTCTCTTCCAGTTCTCCAGTCTAAACTGGAATTCAGGCAAGCAACATCTTAATGCAGAAAGTTACAAAGACAGACTCAGCATTAGGCAGTTGTTTCAAATCCAACCCCAGTTTAAAGTTTATTACCAAATAATACCTGCATGGCCACTTCTGTCCTGTGCCCCTTGCACTGCCAAAGAGTGCTTCACACAGCTAGGAGGAAGTTTGCTCAGCATTCATTTAGAGCCCAGGTCAACACTCACACCTCTCACTAATTCTAATGGTGAATGATTGTGCTCCTCATTCAGGCCTCAGAAGAGATGTCCTCAATAAAATTGCAATGACCCCATTACACATCCAGGGGATTTTTAGGAGGCCTGTCTTTGTGCTCCCCCCAAGAGATACAACAAGTCTACCGCTCTTCCTCATTAACTCTTTGTCAACTTTTGCCACCAACAGCCAGCTATTTGCCCTGCAGGCTGAGAAAAGACTCACACTGTAAGTAAAGAGATACAGTATTTATCAAGTTAAACTAAGTACCATGAAGAAACAGCACTGGAGTATTAGCTTTAAGTAAATAACAGCATCACCAGTTCATCGTTTTGACTGTGGGGAGAAAAAAAAAAAAATAGTATGAACCATAGTCAGCAGATTGTTTTGACAGCAAACCTTAACTCTGAAAGGTTCTGGTTATTAAGAGTTGCAGCAGCTCAGCATAGAGGCTTGTGCCGTTTACTTTACTTATTAACACTTGGGGTGCATGTTTGGAGAGGGTGGCATGG
This sequence comes from Balaeniceps rex, assembly GCA_013401315.1. Lineage (NCBI taxonomy): Eukaryota > Metazoa > Chordata > Aves > Pelecaniformes > Balaenicipitidae > Balaeniceps > Balaeniceps rex. Next base: position 11,238 of record VYZW01036675.1, read on the forward strand.
TACATGCATACTAACAATCCTATAATCTACTCAACCAAGGCATCCCTGGATACCATTCAAGAACTACCAGAGCTAGCAGGCTGGCCAGGGATGTGTGCCTGGTAAACAAGTACTTGCTCAGCAAACCCAGCAGCACACACGCTCCTCAGGAGTCACCTTTGTATTTATTCCTGCATCATAAGCGCACTTGAGGCTTAAAGATTTGACTGCAAAGCTGGAGGTAACATGGACAATTTTTATCATCAAGCTACTGTTTTTCAAAGGAAAACACACTGCGTGCATAAATTACTGCTAACCTCCTCACAACATACAGCAATATCAAACAAGAAATGAGGGACCTGGCCGCTCACAAGAGAGACACTGTGGTAAAACATGGCTCCTGCAAGCTGCGAGCAGCTCAGACAGGGACCGGCACCACCTCCAGGGGGGAAGAAAAAAAAAAACAAAACAAAACCAAAAACAAAACAAAACAAAAAAAAACACCAAAAACCTCCTAAAGTAAAAAAAGAGCACAAAACATACCTTTAAGTTTCAGAGGAGCCACCCAAGACACCTCCTGCAGAACTTTCAGCATTGCTTGTTGCTAGCTCAGGACTCAGAACCTTCTAGAATCAGCCCTACCTCACAGCCTCCTCCCCCCTCCCCTGTAGGTCCCTCCCCTTCCTTTCCCTCCCCTTTTCCTTGGTTTCCTTCTCTCTGTCGAAGAGCCACACCTGAAGTCACACCTGAAGTCACACTGGTGCCCACCGTGGCCCACCTGAGGTGTGTCAGCAGGGAGGGACACCAACGCGCCTCAGGTGGGCCACCAACGCGCCTCAGGTGGGCCACAGCAGGCGGGGGGGGGCAGCTGTGAGGAGGGTCCCCTCCGAGGGGGCCTCCTTCTGTTTGCTAGCTCCTTTACAGAATCTCAAACCTTATGTTTTTCCTTAAAAAAAAAAAGCTTTTTAAAATTTATTTATTATTGTATGTCTTGATAATTTCCTCCTTAATTGCCCTCTATCCAAATCTGTCTCTAATTACACAAGGGTTGCACTTTAATCCCACCCAAATCTAATTCAAGCCTACACTAGCCTGGTGTTATCTAGTTTGCACCAAAGCCTTTATTTATGGCTGTGGAGGGAGGGTGTCTTTTAGAGCCGGCTCTCTCACAGGTCAGTAATGGTTCCCTGTTCTTCCCCCATCTGTAGATGCCGGGTTCCTAGCCCTGCTCCTGGCATGGCTGAACTTCCTGCAAGATGAAGCCTCTTTGGGTAAAAGCTAGGGTAAGTCTGTGCCTCTTTTTAGGGTTCAGATGATAGTTCTACTGTCTGCTGGTATCAGTCACAGTCCATATGCAGAAGCTATCCTAGAGCAGGGCCTTGTTGTATGTCCTTTAGGTTGCAAAAATATTTATTCATAAGCAGCCAGTTTTCAGCCCACAGACAGGAAGCTGTGAATCACATATTAATTCTCAGTGCAGAGCTGAATGGAGAGCACAGTTAAGGTTTGGTTCTCTGCTTTTTTTCTCTTTTTTTTTTTTTTTTTTTTTTTAAAAATGTATTTAGGGTTCAGGTTTTTCTAAATTCTTGTTTAAGTCATTTTTTTTTT
>VYZW01036675.1:12873-164944 GCA_013401315.1 Balaeniceps rex
CCCATCTGTAGATGCCGGGTTCCTAGCCCTGCTCCTGGCATGGCTGAACTTCCTGCAAGATGAAGCCTCTTTGGGTAAAAGCTAGGGTAAGTCTGTGCCTCTTTTTAGGGTTCAGATGATAGTTCTACTGTCTGCTGGTATCAGTCACAGTCCATATGCAGAAGCTATCCTAGAGCAGGGCCTTGTTGTATGTCCTTTAGGTTGCAAAAATATTTATTCATAAGCAGCCAGTTTTCAGCCCACAGACAGGAAGCTGTGAATCACATATTAATTCTCAGTGCAGAGCTGAATGGAGAGCACAGTTAAGGTTTGGTTCTCTGCTTTTTTTTTTTTTTTTTTTTTTTTTTTTTTTTTAAAAATGTATGTAGAGTTCAGGTATTTCTAAATGCTTGTCTAAGTCATAGTTTTTTGCTGGGCAGGACTGTTCAGGCACTGGTAAGAGCAGGTTCTTGGTGTTGCACAACTAGGTAGCTGCTTTTGGTGTGCTTTCACTGGGCAGGGGTGTGCAGCCTTCTGCAGGCTGCCTGCACAAAGCTAGTGCTTGCCTAGGGAAGGTAGAGCTGGCCTGGTTAGCAAAGACTGGACAGATGAGCCTGCACCACTTATCTCTTTCCTGGTGGAAAGAGACTAGAAGGGCTCTCCAAAAAATGCAAACGTTCTGTGGAGTTTCTGCCCTGTTCCTGATGGCAGTAGTGGGGAGGCACTGAGCTGGGACTTGGTGGCTGTCTCTCTGTGCCCAGCATGCTCTCTGGGTCTGGCCTGTGGAGGAGCAGTTGTATCTTAACTGTGGAGTAAGGGTGACTCAGTCCTAGCTGCAGCAGCTGAAGCAAATCAAAGTTGAGAGAATGTTGTCCAGGTGTGTGATACTGAATTATCAATCTCTGTATATGGGTAGAAGTAGTGACCTAGAGCAAAAATGCAATATAAGCAAGTCCCTAGCAATTCCCAGATACTTCTACTGGCTATACCATTTATTATTATGCTTCCAGGCTGATACCCTCTTCCAGGCATGAGGGAAGAGTGCTTCCACCTGCCCCCATGAACCTGCTTCAGCATCATAAACCAAGTGCCCTGACCCCATGTGGGACCTGCTGCCCTGAGTTTTTTCCCTTATACAGAATTTCTGTAACTTCTCTCCTGAGTTTAACATGAATGAAAACATGAACAATCTTGTGAATAGGAAATGTGATGCTGTATGGTATGTTTTTAGCACTCTGCATCAGGGATTAGATGCACAACTCCTGTTGCCATAGCTTTCATCCCTCTGAGACTTAAACGTGTCACATAAGCTGAATGAGGTACACAACCAAAGCAGCGGGGGGAGAGAGAGGTATGCAACAAAGGAGGGAGCCACAAACAAAGCAGGAATCCTTTCTTTTAATTTCAGCCCTATTATTCAACATTTATGATGCCAATAATTTTAAGCTGTAAACAACAAGCTAACAAAAGCCATGTGTGGGAGGGAGTTAAATCTGAGCTCAGGATGACTGGCATTCCTTGCGATCACTAGTCAAGCCTGCTTCAAAGACCTGCATGCTCATTATGGACTCTTATTAGCACTGACAGCCTTCCCAAAGGACATGCCAATACCAGAATAAACCAACAGTCTCTTTTAGTCTCCCTGTGCGGTGGCCAATGCCCGAGTCTGGGTAACAAAGGTAGGAAATTGTTCCTGATTTGTATAATTATTCATAGCAGTCCCCAGTGCACCCTGCACACTGCTAGAGGAGGTGACTATAAATGGGAAGGTGTCTGCAGGAGTTGGTTCATTTTGTTTTCTTCCTCTGTGGAAGGTGAAGGGGGAAAAGTTACGTTTCAGTCAAGGAGACTTCCTTGGGAACCTTGCAGATGAGTAACAAATTGTTCTCTTTGACAGTGTTTGTAAGAGGTGCCAATCCACACTTGGGCTGTTAAGTAAGCAAACAGATGTTCAGTGCTGGTGTCCTGGGTGGCTTTGGTTTTGCTTGGAATGAGGTCAGCCACAAAAAAAAAAGGCAAAAACCAAGTAGGGGGGGAGGAAGTACCTGAAGGAAAAAATCCCAGTGACTCTGGATGGGTGAAATAGCTGTGACAAAAGGAAAAGGGCAGGATTTATTTTTCATCTGCTGCTTTTGTCAGTCTTTTTAGTTTTTAAACTTTAAAAAAAGCTAGAAATCTTTCAGTTAAATTTTGGAGGTTATTGTAAGGTGATGGTTTTATAGTTTGCATCAGATTATTGTATCTGTCCTACTTAGGAAGCAATGTTCAGCCAGTCATGTTTTCTGGGTAGCAGAGATGCTGATCCATTCTCCATCCAGTGTGTTGGATTGGAAGCTAATGGCAACTGAAGTGTGGGATTTGGCAAGGAAAGCAGCTGTGAGGTGTGTAGCAAGTACAGGTGGCTTGAGGCCCATGTGCTGGGTTACAAAGATGGGGGAAGGCAGTGGATGGAGGCTGAGTGCAGACTGGTGGGAGCATGCTCGAGTGTGCTGTACTGGTGCACTGCTGATTACCTCTGGAACCATTCATCATGGGTGCTGCCTTTCTAGCTGTCCCTTCTGCCTTCTGCAGTTCTTTGGACCTTTCTTTGAGGTCTCTTTCTGTGACAAAAATGTCAGGCCCAGCAGGCAACCTGTCTTTTTAGCCTAAGGGTTAAAGGAGTTAAAAATCTGAGATGTCTTTGGGGAAAAGATAATAATGAAAGTGATGAGGCTCAATTGCCTTCAATCCACTTGCCTTTTAATTCCATGGTAATAGGCACCAATTAGCTTACGGAGACACTCATCTTTGAAATATTCACTGGGACGCTGTAAAATTGGCTTCAACTTGTTTCATCTTTTGAGGGGGGGGAATCTAAGGAAAGGGTTGTGGTTTGTTTTTGTTTTGGTGTTTTGGTTTTTTTTTTAAAGAAAAGGAGAGGTGGATATTATAGTGTCATGTTTCCACTGTTCCCAATATATTTCTCCCCAAATCAATGTCATCTTTTGTAGATACTGCTTCCCATCCTAATGGCTTGATCCCAAGGCAAAGTATCACAGCTTTATTGTCAGCGTGGGTGCAGAGCTTGAACCGTGTTTTATGAATCTGATTTGACGCAGGACTCCATAATGCAGAGCTGAGGAGGAAAAGCAATTATTTCCAAGTTTTGAGAGACTGGTTTCTTGGACTGTTAAGTGAGCTGCCTTTAGAAAGCGATTTCCAGTAGTAGAGAGCTTCTAGTGTAGTCCATTTTTTTCTTTCCAAAATTAAAAATCTACCCAGAAAATGTCCTTGCCAAAGATTTTCTAGTGATGGCCTGTCTGGTGATGTGACCTGTCACCTTGCTGTTGCAGACAAGTACATTCTTCTAGCTGAATAGGAGTTGCCTGAATTCAGTTCTTAGCTCTTCTACACGGTCTCAGACAAACCTGTGAGGGTTCATCCGAGATGGTGGTAGAGCTCCAGGATTTGTTCCTCCCCTTCAGTGCAAGTCATGGCTGGCCATGGTGTCAGCAGAAAATGTCGCTTTGAGAGGGTCTTTCTCTGGTGAGGAGAGATTGCCTCATTCCTTAATAACAGAGCGTGCTGCCCAGAGGACCAGCTAGCCAAGTTCCTGTGAACCTCTCACTTGAATGAATCTGTGATAGATGTTATTTGTATTTTTCATGCAATTTCCTAATTTGGCTCCCTTAGCCTTGGGCTGGTCTCCCTATTACAGTATTTAATTGAAATAAAATATGTGCAACACCTGTTACATTTGGACTCTGAGCTCACCTGGGGTCTCTGCCACAATATAAATAATAATAGCTTCAAATTATATTTTTGAATGATTTGCTTTACACTTCTGTAACACTGCATAATTGAGCAGAGCTGTATATAGGTTGTTTTTCTGGTACAAGAAATGGCAATCGTGCAGGGTAATTCAGTTTTTAATAAGGTGTTGGAAGGCTGAATGCAGGAAATGTCAGAATGTTAACCCACGTATCCAGGCACTTTTACGTCTTGAGCAAATGGCCTGCTATTTACTACTGTGTCTCAGAATCACGTTTTGACCTGGGGGATCTGGAGGGAATGTCAAGACCCCTGTGCTGTCACTGTCTGTCCTGTGACTTCTTGTTACCATCTCCTGACTGTACCGTAACAGATGTTTATGATGCAGCTACAGGCTGGATACCCTTGCTTAGACATTTTTCATGCTTCAAGCTCTGAGGATCAACATGTAGTAGTGCATCTCAGCCCTCTTTAGGAGTTACCACTCCTAAACAGAGGTGCCCCTCACACATCTATCTTCTGCCTTTTGAAATGAAGCTCTGGCTGTCAAATGAGGCTGTGAACTAAGGAGGGGGAACATGTTACCTCATTCCAGTCCCCCCAGACAACAACCATGCTCTGGCAAGCAGAGTTACCCTCCACTGTCCTAATTGAATATTTTGTTTTCCCTTCACTGCAGCTTCATTTTCAGATACCAGCAACAAACAAGAAACTGCAGCATGTGCATGTTTACACCTTGTTCTCGTTTCAGCTTCCCTCCTGGTGGCTCTTGTGCCCAAAGTAAATGCAGCAAAGGAAGGTGATAATAGAGCTACCGATTAACCAGCCCTGTGTGATTGACTGAGGTACAAGATGGGTGGAACAGCAATGCTGGCGAGAAGCTTCCCCCACCCCCCTTCCAAATCATATATTTTTCAAGTTCACATCAATTACTTGCATTTCCAACTGGATAAACTTGAATGAGAAGGCCTTCTGTAATCTGCTGACAAGACAGGTGAAGCACTTTTTGTTAGCAGCTCCTGATGCAATCTAAATTGGGTCTTTGCAGGAAAGAAATCTAGTGTGTAGCTAGAAAAGATTAAAAACCAGAAAGACAGGAAAGGAAGGAAAGATATTAAGTTAGAGCCTGTGTTAAGGTTCTAGTTCGAGTCTCTTGTGCAGGGAATACATGCCTTTTTGAGGATACAACTAAATGAGGTGTAAATATGCTTGTGAAACAAAAGGTGTCTGTGTGCTTGTATGGCTCCTTCTGGTGAAAGTCCTCTGAAGACTGGAAGTACCAAAGAGACTCTTGTTGCTGACAGGAGTGGTAGAAGAGAGCAGGCATCTGCATCCCTGACATGGCACTCACCCTTTGTGGGGCGATCCCTAGTGGGAGAGAGACCTCACAGACAACCCTGCCATGGGCAAAAGCAGCAGTCAGCCCTGAGATGTGGGTCCAGGCCTCGCTGGTTCTCCTGCTCACAAGAATGCCTTGCTTTTCTTAAGGGCTTGGGTCCAGCAGCCATAAGGCTTATTTTAACACTACAGCCTGTTACTGTGTGCAGGGAATGCATTGTGCTCTGGGTGTGTGTGCACATACAGATGTGATGCAAACTTGGCACATCCGTAACAAGCTGCGTGGGAGGCACTAGTATATTCTTCATGTAGAAGCTGTGGTTCAGATGGTGGTTACCAGCTGAACTGTAAGATTCCACAGGCCTTGATCACACAATAGAAGTCTCTGAGAGACCTGCACAGGTTCTCTGTTAATCTCTTGATGGCTTTAAAAGGGAGTAAATGTTTATACTATCTGAACATATTACATAGTTCAGTAGCAAATAAAATTTCCTACCTTAAGGAGCTTAGTATTAAGATGGATGGGAGTTCAATTAGGCTTTTGTAACTAGACAGCTCTGTTCCTAATTTCCCTGTGCTTTACACAGTGGCTGCTCCTGTTGCTACTCCAGCAGTATTAAACTTTGTGGGAAGTGTTTTGCCCATAACCATTTCTGTTTTCTTTGTGTTTGGTATTAAATACTGTATTTGCTTTTGTGCTGGGGAATTTTGACTTGCAGACTGGTGTAGAATAAAGTCTGGCAATAATGGGTAAATATTGTCTGGCTCACAGTTACAGTAGACCAATTTACAATGGAGCTACTATATCATGTATGTGTCCATTACATTATTATTACAACACACAAGAAAACAAAGACTGGCCTTTTGCCATAGGTATGGTCTTAAATATGATTACTTTAAAATACAAATAGAGGTGAGTGCATTTGAAGGCCAGAGATACTGCTGCTGAAGCACTAAGCTGGACAGAACAGTATCAAAATATCTGCTGCCACTTTCCTATCCTATAGACAAGGTCTATAGCAAAAAAAGTCTCTTTGACCTTGGATTTAGATTGTCTGCCTTTACTATCATTCCCTGTTTGTAATTATCCCAAGGTGCTTGTGCTGAAATAAGATGCTGTGAGAAGTAGGACCAGGTGATAGTGTGAAGATCACCTGTTCCTTGTGAAAGTAATGAAGCAGCTTATCTGGATTGAGAACTATGGAGTCATTCCTCTAGGAAAGAGGATGGAGAGAGACTCCATGAGAAATTTGTTGCTCTTTGTAAGTGAAGACAGTTGTAGAAGTTCTAGAAGACAGGTATGTTGAGGGTAAGGCAATGGTATCTGTTTTACCTTTGTGGATTGATGCTGAACTATTAATTGCGTAAGAAAACTGAGGGGGGAAAGGGACTGAAATGCTGGAATTCTGAGTTATGGCAGATGCTCTGCTATCTTATGTTCAGGATTTTATCAAGGTAAAGAAACTGAGATAAGGTATAGGAAAGTGGGTTACAAGGTGCCCAAAAATACTGCCTTTTATGCGCATTTTGACTGGGATTTTGGGTTTAATGCTGGATGTTTTTAACTTGGCAATGTAGTGATGTGTTTCTAGAGGCAATAAAACTAATGCCTTAAACCTGAACCATTCACTGAGTATGAGTCAGGAAATGCTGCAGAGGAGCTACCTCTCAGATATAATATGAGGGCAAGATACAACTGGCACTAAAGTGTCTGAAATTATTGGAGAAGCTCAGGTTTAAATAGAAAACTAGATTTTGCTTGGGTGTATTCAGAATAGGTCATAATTTTAATGTTACTGCCTGAAAAGGACCTCAGTTTATATGAATGGGTTTCTTATTGTGTGGTAAGTAGAAAAACTTTGGAGAAAGGATTGTTGAAGCATGTGTTCAGTAAGTGATGCATTTCCTTTGTCTTCTACTGGTTCCATCAGCATGAGATGAGAGGGTATGCGCTGTGACAAGGTCACTTGTGCTGTTAAAACAGTAGTGTTGTCAGTAGCACTTCAGAATTTTAAGAATTGCTGCGGTTCCTGCAGTTCACACAGCAGCCTCGGCTTAAAGTGTTACTCTGGGCTATTAAACTCTCTATTGAAGCCTTAAAAAGTCTTTGAGCCTTGAAAAGATTTGAGTGCTTCAGATTCGTCAATGCTTGGTGCAATGTGTCTATAACAGTCCGAGCTCAATGCATGGGGACAAAGCAGGTGCACCAAAGTAAGATGTTTCTAATGTCTTTTTTTGCATGGTGAAATGAATGAAGTGGACAGGAAGTGTGCAGGTTTGCCCTTTTAGCATGAGTAACTGGTACTAACTACGTTTCACAGGAACTCCCCATCATCTGGATACGTTATGTTCCTAGGATGTTTGTGTGGATTATTTGGTTTGTAATCTTTATGCCAGTTGTTTGTAAGTGCATGACCACTGCCTACTATGGCGCTGTCTTTGGGTAGCAGAAACTGAATAATCATCGTAAATGTGGTACAGTCAAAATATACCTGGATTTAGGCAGGTGTCCATGAATAGTTTTCTTCTAAAATTAAATTCATAACAGATAAGAAAAAAGAAAGCTTGATCAAAACTGTTGAAGACTGCATCCTAACTTTCTGCCAAGGATAGATATGCCACGCTTAGTCTGTGCTACAGAGTATGGAGTTTGTTTAGTAGTGGGTTTGTTTGTAACATGTTTTCAGTTCTTTTTAAAAGAAGATGCAAAACTTTCTGCAATGAATGCACAGTGTCGGAGGGAAGCAGGCTAGGTGTTTGAAGAGAACAGGAGAGGGAGGTTGGTGCGTTATGGAGCTCTGCAGATAACCTTGGCAGAGGCCGCTTGCCTCTGACATCTCGCTAAGCAGCTCCATTATGGGACATGACAGGTCAGGGGGAGGAGAATATAAAACTTGTGAAGTTAAAAGCTTGACAAACTGTTGCTACAACTTACCTTTGCACAAGAGATTTGCCATAACGATAAACTTTAACAAGTGGGATTTGGGGACTGGCGTGTTCCTAGTAAATCCTCTCAGACTGGCGGGTGTTTACTGCTAAGGCTTTTGGGATTGTGAATGATAGCAGGTCTCTGTTGGTCTCATGTAGCGACTGGAGAGACCACATTACTGAGGAGCAAACTTAAAAAGCCAAAATTCAGCCTGCCTGAAGCAGATGGAGAGTGCATACAGTCATTGACACCGCCTCAGCCCTGAATCCTTCAGTTAGTGCTGTATAATGTTAACACTTGGGACAAGACTGCCTGCGTGAGGCTTGCCACCTAAGCTCCTTTACGTAGCTCTTCATCACGCTCCATGTTGCTTTTTCTTCATAGGATCTCATGTGTTCAAAGCTTTTAAAATGACAAGAGCACGTGCCCTCACCCCAACCCTATTCTAGGTACTAGGACCTGGCAAAAATGGTTCTCTGCTCTTTTGGTGTTTAGGGGTTGCTAGTGTGTGGCTGGCAGATTGGGAAAAGCCTGTTGAGTCACCCAGCATGTGCAGCTGAAAAATCTTGAGTTGGGAAACGATGTCTCAATAGGTGTTTAACCAAGCTCTAGTGTTCCCATGTAGAACTGAAAAGCTTCTCAGTGGAACTAATTATGCTTGTTAGGCCTGACAAAGTCACTCTTACAATGCTGAACAAATACCAGTGAGACTTTAATTTCCTCCCACAATTATTTGTTTATGATACTAGAAAACTTAATCCAGGTTTGTTTATACCCAAGGAGCTGGAGTATGGCAAGACCATTAGCAGTAATCAGAAAAACAGCAGCAGGTTTAGCTGAGAAAGTTTCATTCTGATATCCTTCAGACTTTGTAGGGGCTAGATGCAAACCCCTTGGTAGATTATATTCTTTGCAATAGGATTTTAGCCTACAACAGCTGCAGTGAGGTCCCTTTCTGGCGTTTCCTGTGCTGGTTTCAGTATTGGCACGAGAATGTCCCATGACCCCTCTCTTGAAAGTGATTAATCAAATCTCTGATCTGGTATTGCTTTGTCTTCACTGAGAATAAGTCTCTTCCTTGGTGTGCATTTCTTCCAGAGAGACAAATTCTACTTCCATTGCTACTTCAGGCCTTTCTATGCCCTTTTCATCAATGGCAAGAATATTTGCCGGAGCACAATGAAGTAGCCGAAGGCAGCTTTTCAGGAGCATTGAGCTGCTGAGGAGTGCAGTCCTGTAAGTGTGTCCTGGTGCTAAATCTTGTTGAGAACATCAGGCTCCATGGGTAAGACTTTCCCATTTGGCTCTTGTTTTAATGCCTGAAAAGGAAGAGGGTTTTTTACCTGAAATCTACATTCTTCCAGCATGCATGTCTTTGCTAGCACAAAATGACTCCTCTGGATCTTAGCTGTGGGTGCTTTTTTGTGATTCTAGGCACAAACTGAGAGGTTGGGAGGGCGTGTATGAGTTGTTATAGGATTGAGGTCTGCATACTGTATATTTTTTTCTGGGTATTGAGCTGAGCAGACTAGCCTGTGCCTAGTGTTTATTATGAGGGAGACTCTGGTTGAATTTTCTAGTAACTTCAGATGCCTCAACCTGTATGTCTGTCTTAAATCAGGCCTATTTCAGGTGTCTTTAAGGAAGAGTGATTGGAGAGTTGTGAAAATCAGGGCTGTTCCTGGTGTCTTGGTTTACTGCAAATTCCAAGTTGCAGTTGGAAGTCCAAACTGATTACTTCAATGAATTGAAACTGATTTGGAAAAAAATACTACTGAAGATTTTAGAACAATTTTTCTCTTTATTTGAAACTAGCCAAGGCCTGCAAACATATCTGTTGCCTGAAAGGAGGAGTGTTTTCTATCATATCAGTCTCGACAACCTCCCATTGAGCTGCTTTTTTGTGATTTGCAAGCTGTAGTGAGCTGAAAAACTTTGCAGCGGTTACATGCAAATCCATCCTCCCAGGGCTTATCGAAATAGCAGAGGAATTGTCACACATCCCAGAGTGGCAGAGATGATCATCAGCACTGATGTTCCAAGGGAGAAATGTGAAGTGGGAATTCAGGAAGCCCTTTAAAAAGTCTGGATGTCTGTTGGTTTTGCTTTTCTTTTGGTCTCCCCACACAGAACTTCCCACCTTTCTTGCATATTTAATTTGCAAATCAGCAATCTATAGAAGGAGCAGTTGCCTCTGCAGAAAGTAAGTTGACAGGTGACTGTTGAAAGGACTGATTCCACGGCTGGCATCAGCTGAAGTCAGTGGCATTGTGCTAACTTAAGCTACAACTGTGCAATGTCTTAAGGGTCAGAGAGGAAGATAAACTTGGGGAATCAAAAAGAAGATCCATTTGGGGAGAGGAAAAGTAGTGAGACGCTGCAGAGGTCACTTTTTCCTCGGGCTCTGTGCTGAGGCACTTGTGCTGCTTCTGAGTGCAGAGGGTGATTCTGCTGGTATTCACAGCCCAGCCAGCTCAGTCACACTGGCTTAATTTGCTTCCTCCTACGCTTGTTGTGCGGTATGGGTAGGATGCCCTGAGGAGGAAAACGCAAGATGAAAAACACATGAAAAATTCAAGGAATTTTTTATTAATAATAATTTAAAAATCCCCATACGTTTACATTGTTATTAGAACCAAACAGTTGCATCAGCTCAAAGATGTGAAGGAAAGGTGGAAATGTAGTGTTTGTCTGTTAGATATTTAATTGAAGTCCCTCTCCAAAGCAGTGCATGTAGTGCAAGGGGAGGGAAGGGAGTGGTGCAATGTCTTAGAGACTTGGGACTCCATACATTGGGTATGAGAGTCTGTTACTACGTCTAAAGTACAGCACCTGGTGCAGTGGCTCTGCTTTCTGCAAGCTCCTGTAATAACCTTCTGCTCTGAAGTGGGTGAACTGACCCTTGAGAAGATGAGACGTAAAGCAGGCTGTGTGCCCTTTAGCAGCAGCCCTTTCTGCTTGACGTTGAGCCTGATTCTGTCTCGCTCTTCAGATCTTTCTACATTACAAAGGTTTCTAGCACTTCCTCATTATTGCTGGACCTGTTTGGACTCGAGCACAGACAAGGCATCGTCTGCTGCCAGGCAGTGTCATCTGAAGTTGCAGAGGATGTATTGTAATAAGTCTGAGTGCCTCAAGCCTAACGGGCATCTGGGATCCTAGAGTTGTTAGTGCCATTGGACCCGTGCTTTTCTTGTTGGCTACAAGGCAGTGGGTTTTCTTTGTAGGCTGGGCCTTTGAATCTCATATCCTCTCCCACTTTCATTTTTCCTCTTTGTAAAAGAAATGCAAGGCTGAGGCAAAGACAAGAAAACACCCTGTTCAAAATGTCATCGTTGCTTCTGCTGAGCATCTGTGCTAAAGGCAAATCCATGGCTAGGGGCTGCTTGAAATAGTTTGCTGTCTAACGTAAAGCAGAGTGATGTGTAACTTGGACTCCTGATGTGAAAGGCTGAGGAGATTGCAAGGTGAGCAGAGCACCGTGAAGATGCTTATGAGTCTGTCCTCACAATATTTGGATGCTTTCTGTCCAGCCATACAAAACAAGCATTTACCTCCCCTGAACGTGAGATGCCTTGTCCATGGTGGAGGGAATTTCTATGTTAAACGGTGCGAGATGTGGAAGGTCAGAGCATCCAGACGTTTGCCCCTGAAATGGAGCAACGGGTGAAGGTTGCCACAAATTCCACAGGAGTTCCTTTGCTTCGGTGTGGGAATTGATGTTCTGCAAGGAGCCAGATCCCCTGCTTGTAAATCAGTTCAGCTTGTAATATCTGTCAAGTGTTTGGGGACACCTGGGTATCTGATGCTGTATAAATGTCAGTTGTTATTACAATTTCTTGCTCAGGTTATTGATTTCTCCCCTGCTGTTCTCACTGGGATGGAATGATTTGAGGTCTTTGGTAGATCAGCTCTTCCTCCTCCAGCTTGTCTTGTGCACACCGTGCTTTGAACACCCTTCCCCTGAACTGCAGTGTAGTTAGCATGTCTCATACCAGATACAGCTTTCCCTGGTGTAGCTTTTTGCATCCCTTCAGCCCAGTAGGTTAAACAATGCCCAGCTCCTGAGTACATACTCTCTGGGGCACAGAATATCTTCTGTGATCCTTGTAGTAATGTTCTGTGGACTTTGTATTCTGCTTCTCCTCCAGTGCACACATCCATACCCACTTACCCTTTATCCTATAAATTCTGCTCTTGTTTGAATGAAAATATGTTCAGCTTTGTTATTTTAGTTTGAAGGACAAAGTTATCATTCTCTCTCCTAGCAAATGCGCTGCCCCTAACCTTTGAAAGATCAGCTGTGAAATACAAACCTTTGACAGGATCTGATCCCCCTGGAGTCCCTGCAGTGTTTTAGTTTAGCACTCAAAGCTGATTCAGTTAAGGGGAAAAAAAAATTATTCTTTTCTCTTTCCCCTCCCAACTCCAGAAAGTCTTCCCTGCCCCCCTTTTCCCTACTGCCATCATATCAAGGAAATTTCTTCACTACTCTAGAAAATGTTGAGCTTTTAAAGGCAAAAGGGCCTAGTTTTGATTATTTAGGCAGGATTTATCAAAAGCACTGATATACAAGTCTTTCTGTTTTCTTAAATCAGCTGCACCAAAGGCAGAAAGACACTGGACTTGCTGGGTGATGAATGTGCCTAAGTTAGCAGGGTAGATGTTATGCTGTCTTTCAGGAACACATGCTCTCTGAACCTCTTTGGTGTTTTAAAAACCTTTCCTGACTTTCCCAAGTCACATGGGTGCTTCCAAGTGCCACCAATGCGGCGTGAGTGCCACTAGTGCAAGGAGTGCTCAGTCTGTTCTCCGCTAGCCACACTAATAAAACTTTTGTTTTAACTGGTACAGCAAGTGCATGATGTTTTGGGCTCCCTGTGAGCCGGTCTGTCTGGTGTTAGAAGTGCCACTAGCCGTACTAAGGAATAGATACTCAGCTGGTGTAAATTGTCTCTATGGTAGTAGCAGGGGATGTTGATTTATAGAGTTGAAGGTCTGGCTTGCTCATCTTTTTAATTATTATCAGATATTTGCCTGGAAGCCCTCCTTGGATCAACATGTTGTTATGCCAGGTGCTTTGGAAGCACAGCGTAAGAGAGACTTCAGGTCCCAAAAACTTGCAGTCTGCAGTGCAATTAGAGGTGACTGCTGCTTGAATCTCATCTGCTAACATGGAGTGCAGCTTGGCTAATTGCACTGAATATCACCCAGGTAAATCTTGGAGCCAATGCTTCCAAACACTGATCTGCTAGCTGTGCTCAAGCTAGCTAATTTAAAGCCTCTGTGGTATGTCAACTCCAGCTGCAGTTGTGTCATGTAGTGCCATGTAGATCTGACCAGTTGTGCTCAGAATCATAAATACAGTTATATGACTTGACCCGGGACAAAGAGCAGGTTGGTGTCAGAGGCAGGAGCAGAAATAACATTTCACAGCTCTTAGGCTAGCATCCTGCCTGCTGCATCTGTACTTCATCTGCACTCCTGGCAGAGCATTACCAAAACTAAATGGTTCTAACAGAGCAGAAAGGGCATGTGGTTCCTCCGTGCTTGGCAGGGAACTTGATAACAAACGCAGGGAGGATGAGAAAGAGGAGTTGTGTTCACCTAAATGTGAATGAGAGACTTTTATGGGTTTCTTTCCCTTTTTTGTGTGCACTGGGAGCAAGGGGCAATAAATCGGAGGATTTTTATATCTTGTGTAAAAGCTGATATTGCTAAAATATCACATTATTGCAAGCTGCCATAAATGAGCTCTTCGAAGAGACACAGCTGGACTCTGTGAATATGGAAGCAAAATGATTACCGGAAGCCATCAGCCAGTACTGGAAGAACTGTAGGAAAGTCAGTAACTTATTAGCACTAGTTTCTGGATTATCTGGTTTCCTAAAGAGATTCTCTCCCCCACTGCTCAAGTAAACGGTGTGGTGTTTTTGTTATGCAAACCCATAGATTGTCATCCCCTTTATGCTCCCTGCTCAAAGTCCTGGTGTCTGAACAGAGTGAGAATAGGTGTAAGAAATGCCAAAGGCAAGGTAGTCAGTTTGTTTAAAAGCTGCTGCTGTTCTCCCTATCTCTGCTACTTGGAAATTGTATCTCGTTCCAAAGATATCGGTGAAGGCCAAGAAGGCTGCTTAAAGATGCTGCTGACAGAGCCGTCCTCTTTGGTGCCTCTGAATTTCTCTGGTAATGACCCTTGCTATGGTGAATGGGATACCTGAAATGCAGCAATACCTCTTCTTCATGCCTTTCTGCTGCTCTGGACAAAGCTAGGTATTACTGTACCTAATGGCAAAGGGCTTTTGATGTTGTCCCAGAGGATTCTACATGCTGATGCCATGCCTCGGATTTAGGAATGGGTGATGCTGAGCACAGGAATACTCTGGCATGCCCACGTGGGTAATCCGAGAGGGTCCTAGGAGATGATGTCCAAGGCAAGGGAAAATGGAGACCCATCCTCTTAGTCTTCATGTCATCTATGACTTAGATTGCAACCCACAGATGTTCTTTCTGGCTTGGGACTGTTCAAGCACCACTTCTGACAGAGCTGTTTGAGGGTTCTTGGCATCCAAATGTGCTTTGAAAATGATAGTGAGAAATAGCTGAAGGAAGTGAACCATCTCCAAAATAAAGATCCAAGGTGGATAGAGATAATCCCTGTGTGTTTAGAGCATGAGAAAAAAGCATGTGTTCTGATGGTGAAGTAGCAGGTAGGAATGCAACATTTCTTGTCTTTTGGGGGTGAAGTCCCTGCAATTTAATTATGTTGGTGTGGGTACCAGGTATGCAAGGAAGAAAAACTATTTGACCATTCAAACTTGAGGGAGAAGAGGTGCTGTCCCATGCTTCCCAGAGTCTTCTAAACACTTTGTGTAGATCTTCTAGAAAACTCTTGGAAGCTGTACAAGGGTAGTAGATAAGGGGAGCTTGGTGCTTGGATACTGAGTTTCACAAGGGGAATTCTCCTTCGCTTCTGTCCTCCTTCACATACACTAAATTAATTTACTTACTTGATGGACCATAATATCTCTATCACCAGGAAAGCAGAATGTATACAGCTTTTTATATACATATTTCTTGCACCATTAAACTAGTCTCCCTAAGACAGAACCTATGAATATGTTCCAAGAGGTAACCTGGAATGCTTTAGGGCATAGCTTTCTGTAATAAATATATATGCATATCTGCACTTGGCAACTCCTTAATATGCAACCCAGTAAAAAAAAAGTACCCGTATAAATTACAGTGGTAATAAAAGGGTGGCTATATCTAACACACTTCCTTTGTCAGAGCCTTCCTTTGTGGTGGGATGGGATCATGTGTTGCTCAGAAACCTTTGGCCCTGGTTTGTGGGTCAGTATGACTTGTGGAAATCAATGAGGCTTATGGGCTCATTTATGACTCTGTAACAGAGGAGGTTTGTCCAAAGGCAGAGTGTATTTGTAGGAGCAGCTCTGCTGTGTTCCCAATTGATTTGAAACCTGTGAATGATAGTGGGTAGATTTAACAAAGGGGCTCTGGTCTTGGAGCCCTTGCATTTTTACAGGTGTTTTGAAAATGAGCAATTCTCAGCTGGGTGTTCCACCCCCAAGCCCTGTGTGTCCCACTTGGAAAATTGCCTGTGCCCAGGCTGTCTCCCCTGCTGCTGGGGTGCGCTTCCAACAGTGCCGTCTTCCCTTTTCCTCCCCACCCTGCTACCAGCAGATGAAAAAAGGGGGGCAGGAGGCTGGAGAGAAAAAGCTTGTTAACAACATTTATTTAAACATTTAGCACCTCTGCTGCTGTTCCTCTGTACTGAGTACACATGATGGGGTAATTTACGTTCTGAAATTACAATCCATATGAATTAGCCTGGCACAAATACATAATTTCCTAAAAATATAGACAAGATGCTTCAAGGAGTGATGATGAGAACATCCCTTTCCTATATGTTCTGCTTTACCTGCTGAGTAATTATCTAATCATTTTCTTGTAATGGTATAAAAGGATTTTTATTCCCCCTTCCCCCATAATGCAACAAGTGCTGCTTGGAGGCCCAGAAGTAACGGTAGTAGATTGACTTCTGTGCTGACGCAAATGTTCACCCCAGGGAGAGTACCCTACTCAAGTTTAGGCTTTAAGGGAATGTCTGTGTGGGGAAACTAGTGGTGTCAGCTGGTGTGATGTGTGGTTTGGGGTAACTTCCTTCTCTTTCATTTCAGGAATGAGAAACTTTCCATTTATTGCAAAATAAGATCTTAAGTGTGAGTGGTTAGTGTGGGACCACTAATGTTCTGCGTGCTCATGCATCTTGCTTCGGTTATGGTAGCTTGTGCTACTCGCCCGCACCTTAAGATGTCTTCCAACTTCTTTGCTATGTGGTTTACTTGCAATCAAAATTTTTTATCAAAGCCACCTTCCTCCCCTGTGTTTTGTACAGCACTAAGCCCAGGGGTTCACTGAAAGATTTGGGCTTCTAGGTTCTTCTGCAATATTAATTCTTGAGTTGCTAATTAGTGGGAAAAACCCTGGGCTAGATTTTTCTCTGTTCCCCTTCCCTGGCTTACTGACTGACCTGTTCAGCTCTGAGGCACTCCAGGACAGATGTCTCTCCCTCACCCATGTGTAGGACCTTGCATAATCCTGTTTGACTGCCCAGTGTTACCATAGTAATAACTAATGATTAAGAAACCTTCTTTGAATTCTGTTTAATAATGTGGAGTCCTTGCAGAGCTAATGATCGGAAGGGCCTGGGTGAGCACACCAATGCTTGGATCGTTTTCTTTGCTCACAGCATGTTGGGTGCCAAAGTCTAGCCAGAAACCTTGGAGGAGCTGTTATGAAGTGTCTGTGCTGCTCCAGGCCAGCCATACCTACTGTTTGCTTAGCTTGAGATGTGCTGTTTATCAGCATTTTTAAAGTGCTTCAGAGATGTTTGGTGGGAGGGGGCTGCAGCTCTTCCATCTGCAAATGAAATGGAGCCCCTTGTCCCAGGGATGTGACTCAGTCCAATGCCTTTGGAAGCAGTAGTTCTGTATGGTTAAGGTGGTACTTAAATGCTTTCCAGTACCAGAGCTGCCTTGTGCTGTAATGCTAGTTAGAGATAAACTGCAATATGATTTCACCTGAAGCCTGGTTTCTTTGCTTAGCGCCTGTTACACATAAATTTTCAGGAGCTTTCTTACTTCCTTCTTCATAGCTGTCATATGACAGTGAGCTGCGGTCATGCTGATGCATCTTGTATTATGCTGCCAATTTATTACCTCCCCAAGATGTAATAAACATTATCCAAGCGCTGTCCAGCTTGTGGGCAGGGGAGGAAACAGAATTCACAAATGCATGAGGGTCTGCAAGGGAAAAGGGGAAAATGTCTCTCAGAGGTTTTTCATCAATTGTTTAACCTTGTGGCCTTATAGCAATAGTGGAGTGAGAAACTACTTCTTTTCTCCTGCACTCCATGGTGCAGTGACCTTGCTGGATAATTACCTTCAGGTCGTTGTTTGCAGCCACCTCGAGTGCAATAAGGGAGAAAAGAAAACCTCATGCATGTCAGATGCTGCTTAGGTGGCAGGTGTCGTTGTACTGGGAGACAAAGCATGAGCACTGAAATCATGTCAGAATAACCTGTTGACACCATTAATAAAAACTCATAAATAAGCAGAACAAGATGATCAGTTTGCTCTGTCCTCACCCAGGCAAAACTCCTCTTTACCTTTAGTATTTGTAGTTTCTGTTGTTAAGAGCTTATTGCTGTCCTTGGATAGGAGGGTCCTGTTTTCACGGCCCCGTGTGCACTGGCGGTCACAGCCTTATGTTCTGAGAAGCCTTGCAGAGAAAGGGAAAACTGAGGGCTAGAGGCACAATGGGATTTTTCCAAAGTTGTAGAGAAGGTACAGAGCAGAACTGGGAACTTCAGGAAAAGAACCTAGGGTGTGAGATTGTGATGACATGCTTTCAAGTGATATGAGTTTGTTCAGGCAGTAGTTAATTCCCCTGTTTAGCCTACTCACTGTTGCTCTTGCTCAGGACTAGCTCAATTAATTCAATGTTTTCATAGTAGTCTTGCAGGGCTCATTCCATCCAAAGGGATAGTGAAGAAAAGCCTATTGGAGAGGTGTTGCTGGACCAATACTTATTTAATCTTGTTTGATTTTTAGAAAAGAAAAAGGCCTTACCGTAAGGCCCTGGGCAACTTTGTGTGATTGAAATACAAAATCCATAACAACAATAAAAGGCAGTCAACCTATCAAGTAATGTGCATTAACTTAACCAGCTGTTATGAAGGCTTTCAATGACACAAAATTAATAATAAGAAAATATATTGTCATGTGATGAGTTGCCCTTCATTGTGAATCTAAGCACATTAACACATTTACAACCTCAGAATGAATTGTGTGTTTCTTGGCTGTGTGGGTTTTTAATTGAGATTTGAACTCCTAGATACTATTAGCATGCAAATCAGAAACAGTGGGAATAATAATAAAAATGATCTTAACCTACTGAACTACAGTAACAATACTGTAGCCAGAAAGGGATGATTGTGCAAGTAAGATGGCAGTTTAGCTTCTGGAGATGAAGATTAGTAGAGAACAGAAAAATACACTTGGCCTGCCTGGGTGCTTGTGGGTATATTATAAGCTATGTGAACACCTCTTGTTGCTATCCCACACTGATGCTCTGTGCAAATGCCTCAGCACTGAAACAGGTGTGGAAGAAAATTATTTTGAATTATTGTAAGACTGATTAACCCTAACTGTGCTGTCAAAAAGGTTTAATTTTAATGACACTTCTGGTAAGTTGGGGTTCTCTGCACTCTTTTTTTTTTTTTTTTATTTCTCTGACATTATTTACAAATTAATTAGAAAAGACAACCACTCCAGCTAATAATTTGTTTCATGATGTATCAAAGCCTCTAGTATAACAGGGATGAATTACACTCCTGCAATAGTCATGAATTACTGGTGAAATCATTTCAGTTTAACTTATTGAACTGGATGTCAGGGTCAGGCCTTCTCTTTTCTCCACTGATGTGCTGAGTGGAGAACTGTCTTTCTGAAACCTTCGTTTAAGTGCCAGATTCTTCCAAACCTCACTGCTGCTCATCCCCATGAGGGATGGAGGGAAATAATGTAAAAGATGCTCCGTATTGCATGTTCAAGGGATGACAACTATTAAGAGCTTATTGTGTTTATCTGTTGCTTTCCGACGGGGCTGCCAGACTGAGCTGGCTCCAGCCAGGATCTTCCCATCAACCTTACACCATTATCTTGGGTTTCTAATGACATCATGTCCATTCCATTGCTCATGATGGTCCACTTTAGCCAGGGAAGAGGATTATCATTCTTATTTTATTACTGATGACAGCATGAGATTTTTCAACCACCTGAAAACACTGTTTGGCTGATCACTTTGTAAGTTATTGGGTTATTGTGAATTATGGAGTCCTTTCCTTCTACTCCCAGCAGATAAAAATGCATTTCCGTGCAGCTAATCTCAATGTAAAAATCAAATCCTGTCTCCGTCTGTAATGTGTGATGTGATCTAAGCATGGACTGATGTGGAAGATGCTCAGTGAGAACAGCAGCAATGAATGCCAGGGTCTGGGTCTGATTCTTTTTCCTTTGGGGGCCTGAACTGAACACAGTCAAAACTTGCCAGTGAATTTGATGGGCCCAGTTACAGAGGCTTTTATAGAGGAGTTGAATTCCTGGAGTCACTTGTGAAATATTGGTTTGGCAATGTCAATATCAGCTCTTCTAACAGAGTGTCAGCCTTGGGTGACAGCCCAATAGGGAGTTTCTACTCCATGCAAGTCCTTGTCCATAATCCTTTTGTGTAGGGCTGAAGTACAAGTGCACATAACTATTTGCAAGGGTAAAAAACCCACCTGCAGTGCATATGGTGCTTAATGCCAATGTACTGTGAATTTCTTACATACCTGTACAATCATCTTTTCCTTTGTTTTCTTATCATCAGTATTTAATATTAGGACTGGCAAATAAGACACTTGCTCCCTCCCTTTCCCCTTATTTGCTGCCATGCTTGGATTAAATGTGGTTTGTTTTTTTTTAAATAAAAAAAATTTAAATTGCATTTTATTTTCTTACCAGCTGCTAACTCTCTAAGACAGATTGGGAGATCAATTATCACAGCAGTGAATGAATCTAATTTTTCAATATAATTTATGGTAATTCCATATTCTCTGCCCAAGAAGCAAATAGTGCTGGCTTTTTTCCAAAAGTGAGCTTAGAAAGAACAACAGAAGAAGCCTCGCAAAACCAGCAACACCACTGTCATACAACAGCAAGGACTTCTGGTCTTCCAGTGGTCCGAATACTGTGCCAAAGGTAGGGAGTGTAGTACTTGTGTGTTCTCAGAAGAAACTCTTACGGCAAATTCTGGAATTGACTCTGGGGAGGGAGATAACCGCAGCTGAATTCTGAATGTTTCTGTCTGGTTCTTATGGAGGATTATGGCTTTTGGGATTGTGTTGCCTGGGCTCTACCCAACTCCTACTCGGTGCAGCAGGAACTCTTTGTTGGACTTCATTGAGCTCTGGACCATAGTCCAAATGTCAGATTCATCCCTGTGTCTGTCACTTTTGTCTTAAACATCCAAAAAGGGTGATAGGGGCCACGTTCTGTATCTCTACTACCACTGGGCCAGACTGCTGCAGGGGATGCTAGTCTCTAGCATGGGGCCTACACTGGAACATGGGAATTACATGAGGGGGGTTGGCAGAGAGGCAGGATGGCAAATCTGGCTGATGATCTGGTTCCAGGATGCCAAATCTTTCCTGGGTACCACTTCACTTATTGGTTCCTATGGATGTTGCTTAGCATTTGTGTGGAGTCACACCCAAATCAGTAGAGCCCAGTACAGTGTAGGAATCTCCCATGCTTCTGGTTACAGAACAGGGTCTCCATCTGCATGTTTCTGGCTGGATCCCACGATGCTGCCTTCCAAGCAGGCCTGGTCTGACTGCCCAAGGGTGCTGACAGAGATTGTTGCAGGCCCAGTGGCACACGCTTGGATCCAAGTGGACCCCTCAAATGTCACGTAGTCATTTGTAATCATGAGCAGTTTGTTGACTAACACTTAGTGGAAGGAATTGAGGCCACCCAGTGTCATGTGGATGGTACTCTCATCTTCTCTGCCTCCCTGCCTTTTAGCCCCTTCTGGCATTGGGGGCAGCTCCTGGAAGTCCATGGAAAAATCTTAATATACCTGGTCAAATTATATTTTACTAGTAGGGCTTCTTGGATTGCAGTCAGGACAGCACCATTTGGCAGGGGAGGCTGACACCGTAAGCAGTTTCTGAGCACTTGTGTCATTTATTGAGAAGTATGTTTAGTGTGTACTTCAAATGTGTTTAAATAATTAAAATAAATGGCATGCATAAGTTAGACAGTGGGGGGGAAAAAACAAAAGAGGCTGCAACACTTGTTCTGTTCATTCCAAAACTCAGTAACTAAATCTCACTTTAGATCTACCAGGAATACAAATAGTGCAATTAATTGGCAGTAATTTAGGAGTCCTCCATTTCAAAAGCCCCAGGACATACAGATTGGAAACTGTGAATCTCTTAATGTCAACAATGGTTCTACACATGGCCTAAGATGCAAACAAGTAGGGAAAGGATTTTGCTTACTTTTCCCATGTTATTTGTGGTTTGTCTTCACACAGTGACAACACGTTATTGTATGTTGCATTAAAAATTCCTTCCCAAAGCTGATCAGATTGATTTCTCCCTTTTCCATTAATGCACAAAACAAGAAATGATTGTATTTTTTCAGTGCAAAGTGGACCCTGAATCTAGTAACTATTTAGGGTGTAGCACAAACACCTGAAGCTCTCAGAGAACACAATAGCATGAAAGAGGTCACTTGCCAGGTCACAGATTTTTCTTTTTTGCTTGTTCGCTGAATAACTGCAATTTCTCTGTCTTTTTTTCTTATGTTTGTACAATCACCATTGTCCTTTGCAGTGTCTATTATTTTCCATATTAGAACCAAGACCTCTATTCTCCAAATGACAAGTTCAAATAAAGTAAACGCCACACCCTGCATTTTTCTGCAATTTGGGGGATGTTTCAATTCTGTGATAGATGGAAGGAGCAATACCTCTTGACTCCACAGTATTCTTTCTGCAGAGGTAGAAAGTGCTTTTGAACATGCATGAATTGCACAATGTAATGCATAACAGGACATACAGAACAATATTTCAGTAGCCAAAACTTCAGCAATAGATGTGGTAGTTGGTGTGTTATCAAATCTGTTTAAATATGAGTATGTATGTGAAATACTGTGATTGAGACACAACCTGGGTATCAAGCTCTGTATGACTTTGGGCAAGTCACTTGCCTTCTTAGCAAAATGGAGTGATGCTGCCCTTTTTGTCTATTTAGTTTGCAAGCTATTTGGGACAGAGACTTGCCTGTTACATGCAGGCAGTGCACAGTGGGGTCCTGGAATTGTTTGTATTCTTTTGGACTTGCTCTGTTATAAATAAGTGGTAGCTGAATCGGCCAAAAGGCCTGTGAGAGACTATTACTGCTCTGATGTTTTGAGCGGGAGCTTGGTCTATGCAAGATACTTTCCTGGAGCCTATGAAAGTCAGTGCAGTTAATGTTCTTGCTTTGTGTTAGCAAAAGCAGGATCTGCCCACACTGTTGGGTGTTCAGGGATCTGCGTAGACTCTACAATGTTCTGTGACATTTGCAAAAGACTTGATTGTTTGCACCTCTGAGCATTTAGACCTATAAATATTTATTAACCTTCTCTGACATGTATCAGAGCTAAGGCAGAAATGACCTTCCCTATGGCTATGACTGGGGAAGAGGGGAACCCCTTCCATGAAATAAATGTAAAGGTACAGGATTCACAGCCACCGATACTTTAGCAACATGCAACATACTGTGGAGCAGAAGAAACAGCGAGGGTCAGAAAATGGGAGACGAGGGGCTGCTGAGAGCAGGAATAGTTCTGAGTTCAGATGGCAGCACACACAGGCTGAAACTCACTTGCAGAGCTCTGCCACTCCAGGGCTGTGTGGGCTTTGAATTGCTTTCCAGTGCCTCTTCATTAAGGTACATTGTCTTTGCAGCCTTTAGAGAGTGGGGAAACTCTATTCGCTTCACCTTTATAAGCACTGTATTAGCTGCTGGTACTAACTAATGGAGTTGTTTCTTTAGTTTCAGCTACATAGTTTTAACACTGAAAGTCCTTATTTTAAAATGTCCTGGATGGCTGCAAGGGATTATTTCCTGAAGTAAGCAGTTATTGACAGTAAAATTAAAGGTTGGCTAGTGTTGAGACACATGGACTATCAAGACAGGGGTGGTCCAGGTGCCATGTAAAACACTTGCACGAGAAATGATGTCCTGGCCACTGGTGGCACTGAGGTGGGCAGGAGGTGGAGAGGGAGCCTCGCTGCACGAGGGAGCTGTGTTTAAACCTGACCTGGGAGGACCTAAGCGAGTCAGTGGATTGACTAGGGAAAGGGACCAGGTGGACAGGACAGAAGAAATGTTCTTCATTTGTAGAGAAAAGAGAAATTAACCCAGGTGTCTGGAGGGAAATGTTTATTAACTTCTCAGCATCCTTCCATCTGGTGTGCCCTGAGTTAAAACATCAGGGCCTGGGGGGGCACACTGGCATATGTACCAAATTAGACTAAAAGAAGTGTCCTCCTTTGCTTTAGGGTAGCAAAGATCATGCAGGATGAGAGATGTAGAGGAAACAGGAAGCCTTCTCACAAGGTAACTATTGATTATTTAATGAGCTGATAAATAACAGGCTACAGAGTAATTGCACATTTGAGCTGCTTTGGCCTGAGCTGGCCGCTCTTTCTCAGAGCAGGCGTGGGACTACAGTCACAGGCTGCACGAACCGGCTGTATGCAATCCCCAGTCACCCAGCCTCAGTCTGTTCCCAGGAGAGCACCTTTGTATCAGTCCCACTGCATCAGAAGGTCACTTGTCACAGGGCATGAAAATCAAAACCCTGTTGAGCTGCTGTCTTTAACAGATTTCAGCATAAATAGCTATTTCTCAACCCTATGTTGAACTAGGGGTCTGTTTCTGTTGACAGTATTTCTAGGGCTCTGTAGTGACATATTTATTCATCTCTCCCTGTTCTAGCTATTACCTGAACCGTACTCTGTCCTCCAGGGTTTCTGAGCACCAGTTTCAATGGTGCTAAATCACAGGGCCCCAGTTCTTTGTGTCTTCAGAATAGCTCCCATGTAACCTGCTTATGTGGTACGTAAGCAGGAACTTGGGAATAATATTGCTTTAGAAATCCTAAACACATGAAGAAAAGAATATACCATAGAGCTGAGGTTGTTGAAATGTCCTCGTTATTGCTGTGACTAACACTGCATTACCAGGGATGCAATCTGTGTGACATTCATGTTCTGTCTTTTTAACCTGAGCACTGCAGTTAGAAACACTCAATATCAGTGGTTTGTCCTCATGTGAATTGTGGCTGCAAAGTTTGAAGTCTAACCTGAGACAGCAAGAGGAGAATTTTGGACCTGGACCCAACAAAAATGCATCTGTCTTTGGTGACACTTAAGTTGTAGCCAGTAACTCTCATGTATAATCCAGTATGAGTTTGTGCTGCTTGGGACTACTCCCTTGAACGATTTTCTGGCTATTGGTTATCTGAACCTTGGACTTTAGTTGAGGGATAGGAATTGGAATAGAATTGGGGAAAAAAAAAAAGTACAAATCTAAAAAGATATAGACAACACATAGCTAATGGAGATTGAAGAAACATTTTGATGTTCATATGCTAATTGCATCCCACTTCCTTACAAACTGCAATCACTTCATTGTTTTTTGTGCTGTGTGTTTTTGAAAAGATTTCACTGAGGCTTCCTTAATGAGGCAGACACAGAGAATGAAAGAGGTATGTTATAGATGGAAATTTCTTCTGGATGCTCCATGTTAATTCTTCTTTGATTTCGTCTTAGCAAACTTGTTCACTTTACAGGGAGAAACCAAAATTGGTTTAATTGAGAGACTAGCCAGTTCCAAACTGGCACCCTAGAAACAAGCTGTGCTCCTTCTGTTGTGTACCTGGACTGAGCAATTAGTCAGGGAGTTTGTGTGGGTACAACTATGTTCTTGAGCTGTTGTTTTCCCTCTTGGAATGTGTGGGGGGGTGTTGCTCTCCCTGAGAAGAGCTTAAGGGAGATGCCCCGGCAAACCCAAGGCCTCTGGGAGATAGTGCATGTCCTGTAGCAAGTACTCCCCAGGTGTTGCTACTGGATAGTGCAGCTTTGTATCACTGTAGTGAAGAGCCCAAGCCAGGCTTATGGTTTATTGGTATAATCCTTATGTGCTTTAGTTTTGTGAGGGCTGCTGGAGCCTGGAGAGCTGCTGCAAGGACTGGTGTGACTAGATGTATGCTGGAAGGGGTCCTCGGTGCCATTAATTACAGCTTCTATAGGCTTTTTCTCAATTCTTGCATATGCAGACAGTAAGCCTGTGGACAGCAGTGGAACTCAGCAGCAACATTAAAAAGCCTTTTATTTTTCCCTTCTAAATGTGGTGCTGCAATAAAAAAAAAGCTTTTAATAAATTAGAGGAGAAGCAAATGAGGTTGCCAGGGAAGGGTGCTCATCATTGAGGTGGTTTCTATTTTGTGTCTGTCTTGGGTTTATGTATTTCTCTTGCTGCTATTAAGGGAGACAATTCAGAAGAAGAGTGGAGCGTGTAAGTGTAGCTTGGTAAAGATGGTTTAGCTGGAATATGAGTAGACCTAAATCTCTAGCAGGGGCATGACAAGAACCCCAATACTTCCAAAATTGCAGCAGAGTTTGAACTGCCTCCGTGCCACAGCTCTCATCATTCTCTATCATTTGTATCATCAGCTGATAAAATTGAAAGGACAAGTCTGTATTTCTTGCTCATACAGCAACAAAATGTGTAAGACATTTGGAATCTCGTAAGATTTCCAGACCAAAATGTTTTCATAGTAAGTAGCTACAGTTTCTGAAATTAGCCTGCCTTGAGGGTGAATTCATATCAGAACACCTTTTTTCCTAATTTTAGCACATGCATCTCGGGAAATGATGCCACAGAGTCTGTGGGAGCCTGAGATTTTAGGGCCGGAATGAACTACAAGATCATCTCATCTGACAGCTAGCATAATGCAGCATTCAGCAATTACTGCATCAGGATGGTGTCTTGTGCCCCATCCAGCAAATCTTTCACTGATGCAGGCAGTGATTTAGAGACTCCACATGAGGACGTGTCAGCCGTGTTCCTAGCTGAGTGGTTTCCAGTAGTTAATCACTCCTCACTCTTTTCCGAAGCCTTTGGGGGATGCAGTTATCTGTTGGGAACGAATATAGTCCTTTTTGCTGTGTAATGGACAGGTGGAAAAGTGACAAGAAGTCCAGAGGAAACTCTTTATTATTTGAAGTAATAGCCGTATGACGAGTTTAGTTGCAAGTCCTGGTTCAGAATGATAGTCTGTGGTGAATCTCCTCTTTTGTCCTGTTCGAAGAAAAAAAAACACCCTTGAAACATTCTGTTGTTCCCATATGAAAACAATGCATTTGAGTATGACAAATCGCATCCCACTCAGCCAAGTCAAAGCCTTTGTACTCATTAGCTTTCTGCTTGTTTCACTCCTTTTGATGCACCTGGCTTCCACCTCCACTCCTGCTAACACGCTCTGTGTTTTCCATTGTCAAACCACATTTTTTTGGAGTCAGACAGGCATTGCCGTGTTTAAAGAACATAAACTTTTAATTTGATGGCGTTGTGATCAGCTGAAGACAGGTTCCTTTTGTTCGTGTTTCTTTGCTTAGACACTTGCCAAGACAAATTGAAATGTAAAAATAGCTGTCCTTGTTTAAGCAATTATATTTAATAAGGCTCAGAGGGAAGTGTGTTCAAGGAAATACAAGAGGGTGAGAATTGAAGGACTCCTGTCAGTTTTGTCCTGGCTTTGTTACTTACTTGTCACTTGGCTCTGACTCAATGGAAGAAGGAATTCATTGCTGGTCTGTAGATGTGTGTGCTTATACTCTGCATGGGAGACCATCCAGATCTTGGACATCACTTGATCTCTTCTTAGTGACTCTCCCAACATCTGAGCACGTATCAAAGAGTGCTGAACTGTTAATATTGAAATAGGTGATTTATTAAGCTACATGTAAGTTGCAGAGACAACAACTCTTAATTTTAACGGGCCTGATACAGTTGTACTCGAAAACAAATGGCAGTGGCAGGTCTGAATGCTTTGGTTCTCTAGCTGCTGAAGCAGGGTAACTAAAGTTCTTCTCATCCTGTTCTCCTCTGTATTATTAAGACTATAATGTCCTGAGGGCAAGGGATTGTTGCTTGAAGCCTGTAGGAAGCATAATGGGATGCAATTTCATTTGCAGCCTCTGGTCGTTACTGTAATACATGCAATGGGAGGGGGTCTTGAGCCATCTGAGAGAGAACACTGGTACACAGAAGTAAGGGAGAGTTGGATCGTGGCTGGGGCTTTATGGGTGTCTTGGATAAATAACAGCCTATGAAAGAAATAAAAGTGTGTGGCCTCATTCCTTATGGTCCTGTGATTTCTTAGCAGTGTTTCAGATCAAGTCCTCAGTTACTTCAAAATCTTCTCCAGCACTTAATGTTCTACAAAATTGTACGCATGTTCCCTTGGATGATATGAAGAAAGTGACTCTGGTTTGCTACAAAAAAAGGCAACCAAAAAAGCCATTTCCATTTCCACAGTTTAACAGCTCAACTAAAACAGCAGCAGTGACTGTATCAACTATCAACCACAGGCACATGCAAACAGCACAGCCGCTTTGGCTGTGGAAACTGGTCGATTGACATTGATTCTTCCAGAACGATGGCAAATAAACCCCCGCATTTCCTCGGCTCTCTGCACAAAGCCTATTGTAGTGTCATGTAAAATATTTATGCTAAATTCATTTGGAAGCTGTAACTTACATTATCTGCAAATGAGTTCAACAAAACCTTTTCAAAAAGCATTTTACTTTTGAGCAGGGAAGTGCTTTACTGTCTGTGTTCTGGGGCTTGAATACACACTCCCTCCCTTATTTTATCTGTCCAGGAATGATTTGCATTTCAGGGAACAGTGTTTAAATTTTTATTTGTCTGTTTGGGAAGTCTGTGTCATTTTCATTTTTGTTTTCTATGTGGTTTTTCTGCCTGGTAAATATATATATAGGTGTTTTTCTTTCTTTTAAAAGAGAGGAAATATAAATGTTCCCTTTAAGGCCTTGAATTGGGGAATCAGCTTTGAATTTCTAGCTCCTCTGCCATGGACTCCCTGGGTTTCCTTGGGCAGATCTATCTGCTTATTGAAACTCGGCTGGGCTTCATTATCAGCAGATGTTCACGTCTTTTAGAGTTCAATTAAATTATACTTACTGTACTGCCTGTAGATGAAAACTATTGTTATCTTTATTTTATAGTTAGAGGAACCAAGAGGCTTAAGGGCCCAGCTACACAGGGATATGAAAGTATCCATATAGCAAAGATGAGGATTCCTGTGTTAGCTTCAGTCTTGCTGACACAGGTGATAAGGCTGTGGGGGGTGTTTGGTCTAGAATTATTGAATAAGGGGTTAGATTTTCTACTGATTCTTAAATTACTATATGTTGATTTTCTTTTGTCTTCACTGCATGTTTTCTGTTGCTGAGTTAGATGAGCTATTGTGGGATGATAGACCAGTGGTGTCCAGATCTGAAGGCCACTGTTCAGGGAGATTTCCTAAAGGAATAAGGCTTGCCAGGGCTGTGCATTGTACCTTCCTAGTACCTACTGATTCTGCTCCCNGAATGTTGGAGTCATAATGAAATTACTTTCTACACTGAGAAGAAAGAGAGCCAAATTGCTAAACTTCCCATTTCACAGCAAACAACTGGCCAGTCAGTCTTCATATAGCTCCAGCCTAACCAGGGCACTGGCTCTTGCTTGATTGCGTGTCATTGAGAATAAGTTGTGATCGCTGCAGCGGGAGGATTAGGGGAAACGAGAGACAGGCCTGCAAGAAACAAGGCTGTGATTTTAACTGCTTATGGGAACAGCTTGCTTTGAGTGGAAGTCTCCTGCCAGCCCCACATGTGCAGTTGAGTAATGTAGTTAGCACTAGCTGTACTCTGTGATGCTTTATCCTCACACAGACCATTTCCAGGGACACAAGGTGATGACAGTAACTTCTGTCCATGTTTGTTTCTTAAGGCTGCTGTTGCTTTCTGGAAAAGTCTTGGGTTTTTTGTTGTTGCTAGCATTGGGTCCTTTACTGCCCTGACTCACCCTTTAGGAAACCTTTTTAAATTGCACAAGATAATGAGCTGATTCACTGCTGGAATTTCTTTCCCTTCACTGAAAGGGCTCACCTCCATCAAAGAGGAAAATTAGGTTGCACCTAAAATGGCCGTTTGCATCCCCAAAAACATCCTTGTTGTGAGAGGATGCTGCTGCAGTGATAAATATGCTACTTTCATTATTTTAATAATTAAAAACACACTTAAAAAAAAAAAATCCTTCTGCACATGCTATGGAAAGGTCTATTGCATTTATTGTAGCCTCTCATGGATCCTTAAGATTTTATGGGCACTTTAAAGCAGAAATAAAGGTCCTTTTTATATTCAAAAAACAGATGTCTTTCAAACTGCCATCCTATTCCACACAACTGTAGCTATTTTCTCTTTAAAATGTTGCATCTGGACCACAGTCTTTTGCCTTTCCTTTTCTAGAGATCTGCAGGTTTAGGGCAGAAGAAATCTGCTCTTTCCCCAACCTTGTAAACACATGCTAGACATGTAGTCAGCACATTTGGAAACCCACAGGTGAGTGATGCTCTGTTACACAGAAATAAATGCTATATATAGGGCTATGCCTGTATTCTTGTGATGCTGGGGCAGGGACCATTACAGGTGGGAGTGGCTGGCCCCGTGTGCCTGTTGTCACTGTCAGTGCTGTGGCCCGGGCTGTGGGAGTCTGTGCTGTAGAAGGGCAGCCTGAGTCTAAAAGTGGTAGCTCGGACAGCCTGCTCCTTGCCCCAAACGTTCAAATTGGATGGCTCCATCTTTGAGTGTCTCTTGGTGTTTATTGCCTTCCCATACTTGCTGACCTACTCTGAGGTACACAAAAGCATCCACGGGAATCTCTCTTGTGAAGACGGACTTGTAGCTTGAACAGGAGTCTTTGGAGAGGTCTGCCCACATCTTCCTCCTCATGTCCGGCATAAAATGTACCTAGCTGACATGTTGTGGTCTAGCTCAGAAGCAGGTTAAATTTTAATATACTTATGAACTTATAATATGGCTGTGGCAAGTATCCCTTTGCTTCCATTTTCTATCTGTAAAATGAGGATAATACTGTTCTGTTCCCGAATGGCAGCTCCTGATGAAGTTCACAGGTCCTGCAAAGCATCCAGATCAGTGTAGTTTTGTTTCTGAAATTATTCTGGCACTGCAAGGAGAAGAGGTAACTAAGAGTATTGAAGGAGCAGACATTGTACAGCTTTGTCTTTGATCAGACTGCAGAATATCAAAGAATAAGAAAATTCAATGAATTAAAAGGGAAGTTCTGTTCTGCAGAGTCATTATAGTAGAAAAATGTATATGCAGTTATTTATTTTTGAGATTCACCCAAGAAATCTCCCAGAGAAATAGAACTGATGCATCTGGGCTGTTTGGGATATATATTTGTTTTCATTATTACTTTTTGGCAGAAAATGTCTTCCAAAGGAAGAATAAATATAGGAAGATATTAGATGGGAAGAAGTGATGATTTTTAGAATCTGCTTTTCTCCCACCTTGCTCTTTTGTATTTGTGTGCTATCTTGTTTTGCGAGCTCCGTTTCATTTATAATGAAGTTTCTTTGTTTGATTGGCAGCTGAGGACAGTTTGCAACATATCGGCTGCAGCATAAAGGTATTGTGATGAATGGTTTAGGAAAACACAAAGAAAGAAAGGCACCAATTTCACTAATGGGGTAGGCTTGACAAAGAAGTTGCTTTGGCTTGTTTGTTACGTTCCCTCTACTATGAGCAGGTTTGGTGTGAGGGGTTTCCAGTGGCGCAGTCAACCAGTGTGCATCGCTGCTGTCCGTGTGACCCCAGCTCTGCTGGGCAGTGGTACCGTAGCCATTGTGCAGCTATGACCTGCAACGCTCTTCTAACCTTTAGCTTCTTCATCCCACCCTTCCAGTCCAGTTCTCTTTCTGTGCACATTGAACTGATTTTCAAGCACAGGGCCTGTATTTATGGGGCTCCCCATTAAATTGATTCTGCCACTTGACTTCTGAAGTATAATGGAAAAATCCCTGCAGCCCAGTACAGCGGTAGTGGGAGAGCAGACAGGATGGTAAACTGAATTGCTAGAGGAATCTGATATAAATCAAAGCAGGTAGTTAAAATGGTGGAGAAATGAAAAGAGACTTCTTTATTACTAGAAAGTTAGTTTTCAGCAACTGAATTGGGAATAAGGAACGCAGTGTGCTATACCATAGTCTCTTAAGAAAAAGGATGCAGATGAAATCCCTCCTGAGCAAAATAATGAGGTTAATAAGGATAGCTATGCCTCCCCAATTAGGGAACATGGGAGGCCAGCATACTACTGTCTTGGCAGATGACACTATGATGTCCAGTTGGGGCTGATTGTTTTAAAAGTTATAATAAGCAAGCAGATCAAAATGTGTCTGTGTAGTAAATAAAATACATGCCAATGCATGGAGGGGGATTTGCAGGCAAACTGTTCTGTGCAAAATTACATGCTAAAGGAATCCATTGCCTAAAAAGAGCAAAACCCTGCAATCTACAACTGTGGGGTTTGTGCTTCTCTGGAAACCTTGGATGATCCTCTCAAGACCTCTGGGTGGTGAGGAATATTTACCAAGGCAGTTTGATAGGCAGTGTAATTTGGTAAAATGTCACTATTTTGTTCTCAAAAAAAAAAAAAAAAAAAAAAAAAAAAAGCTACAGCTGCAGTGTGAGGCAGCAGTGACAGTGAGAAGCTTTGATTCAGGGTCTTTAAATTACACCAGCTGTGTATGCACCTTTGACCTGCAGTGCAGCCAAGCCTGGGCAAAAGATGCTTTCTTCCCAGGTCTGCCGTATCGTGCAGTTGTTCAGTACCTCCAGCTTCATCTCCTGCTCACAACTGTGTCAGGTTCTGAACCTCAGGAAGAGCTCAAATGGGGAACCTTGGGCAAAGAGAGATGAGCTAGAGGATTTGCCTAATGACATTTGTGTGAGCATGGACTTGAACAAGACTTTGAGGTTTGTCTCTAACACTGCTACCAGCCTCAGAGGGACAAGAATAGATCTTCTGCTCTGCTGGGTCTTTGTTTAGACTTTATCCTTTGGAGCAGAGCCTTACTCTATATTGGTGGATGCAAAGGTGTTCACATGCTATACTTAGGACGTCTAAAGTAAAAGAACATTTATTCCTGAGAGAAGAATGAACTATGCAAATGTCTTGAGTGACTAAAGAGAAGGGACAGTAAACCAAGGGGAAGTGGTAGAGGTGTAGGAAGGAAGGAGAAAGCATCTTTGCCATTTTTCATGACAAGGGAAATAGTGTGTTCTTTCCTTCCTCAGATTAAATGTATTTTTTGTTTTAATACTTGCTAATATATTCTAAGTTAACATTGCTTTTCAAAAATTGAGTGTTATGTGCCACTGCTGCCTTCAGTAACCCTAGAAGGCAGGGTGTAGGCAGGGGAAGGTTTTTTTTTTTATAACTTCCAGCATCATATGGTAGTGAGAGAGCTTTGTATTTATTTCACCTGAAGAGGAATTGCAGGATGATAAGGTATGACTTAGTGAAGAGATGAGCTGACCTTGCTTTCCCTGAAGTCCAAAATGGAGGTTGTTGTTATCACTGTACTGTCTACAGGATAGAAAGGGTCTTGCTGTGCTAATTACCTCTAATTGCCATTAAGAAATTACTCTGCTACTTAAAAGTCATGTGTTTTGAATATTTCTGAGAAACATGAAAAGGTTCAGTGAAAACAGTTTATTCCTATCGCTGTGCTGGAAGAGGACCCTTTGACAGTCTGCTTGCTGGTCAGGGAACTCCCCTTCTGGGGCTGTTCTTCTAAGTGGGGGACCCCAGCACAGCCCCATCCCCTGTAGCCTGGAGAACCCCCAACAGCCTGAGCCAACATTTGCCATCCTAAAGCTGGAGAGCGTCGCAGTCCCCTACCAAGCTTTGGAAACACTCCAGCCTCCATTCATGATGCACTTTAATGGTGAGGGACCTATTAAAAATACCACTTTAGCTTCCTCAAAATACATGATTGATGTGTATATCCTTTGAATGCAAGTAGCTTTGTACCTGAGTTCACTGCTGCAATCTCTATGCTAGATGCGTGGAAGAAAACAGCAATATAGCCAAAAGCTACAATCACTTTCTGCAGATATTTCTTCCTCTTTCTTGCACTTCTGATATATCGGATTGCCTTATCGGAGCCACTGGTTGAATTATAATATTTATTACAGCCTATCAATCAGATGCCATCATCTGCAATCCCTGTTACTGATTATGTGCCTTTCCTTCAGCAAATGCTGTAAAAGAAAAGAGGGGAAAAATAGAAAGGAGGGAGAATTGCTTTTGGCAGGGGGGAGGGTATAATCAAGAGGTTTGTCCAAAACTTGACAGAGACAACAGAATATGTTGCAGTCTGCAGGAACTGTCTGGATATTTGGGGGGGAGGGACCACCACCAAAAAAAAAAAAAAATCTACTCTTCAAAAGACAGATGATAAAACTATTTCATCTCCTTGGGTTGCTTTCATAAATATTGTCGCCTCTACCATTCAGCAGCTGTTTGAAATAAATGTAAAAATAGGATGCTTTGTATTGTTATCATACAATCGGAGAGCAACATGACATACTCTGTGTGCATTCTACAAAGTTCAGGAGGTATCACAGCATTACACATCAAAGAGAACAGGTTTAAATTGTCCAGTTGTGTATTACAAGTCCAGTAATGCAATCAGTGCATTTTGAACAGCGCTGTTCATGCTGGGTGATAAAGTGGCCAGTTAAGGGAAAGCAAATCTACAGTGGTGTTAGAGATACCATAAACTGAGTGTGGTTAACGTACAGCTGGCATCTACAGGCTGGGTTGAGTTTATTGAACGGGTTGTGCATTTCATGAGTGCAAGAGAAGCAGAAGGCTTGTGCCCAAGAAAGGGAAAGCCTAGGCATGCTGATCTAATGGGAACCAAGGTGCAGAAAATCACACAAGTGAGGAGAGCAGCTTCTCCTTGTTTGTTTTTGTTGTCATTTAATTGTCCTACAAGCTCAGGAGAAGGTAAAAGATACCTTGATTGCATAAGCCTTTTTTTTCTTTATTGGTATAATTGCAGTAGTAGAAACAAAGAAGGGTGGTCAGGTCAAGCATTAAAAAGGCTGAAATGGTGAAAAGAGACACCTCAAGCGATAGCAGCTTTGGAAGCAATTCTCCAGAAGTGGGTCAAAAGGGAAAACCAAAACATCGTGCCATGCTCTCTGCTTTCACTGTTAATAGCAGTCTGAGGGATGAAAAATTGACCCATCATAATGCGATATGGTTACATGATTCTTCTCATCTAAAGATTTCAAATGCTCTAAAAAAGAGAGGCTGCATTAATCCCTTCCAAGGATGCAGAACATGAAGCAAAGCAATTAACTGAAACTTGTCCAGAACCACTTAGTGAGTGTGGTGGAGTTCAGAAGTCTGTCCCCTGACCCAAGCTGTTTGTCCATCCACTGGCATGCACTGTCCCCTAGAAAAATTCTGGGGAAAAAGTCTCAGATACTTATGATTTTGAACTAACTTAAGTATTCTTTTAATTTCTTTTGAAAACTACTAATGGAAATAACTTTTTTCTTGAGGGTAAGAATTAGGAAACTTGAAATGAGCAAAAAATTTCACTTAGTGATAAACCCATTTTAAGGTGTGAACATGACAGACCAAAAAACCCAAGGTTTTATATCCAACTGTCCATGAGTGATTTCCTTGGGATTAGTGCCCTTTATAGGGCTCCCTATTGATGGAGTATGATCTTGTAATTTGTGGTACTTGAATTTCCCTGCAGGCTCTTGTAACCTACTGGAGAATGTTTGTCTCTGGTTTCCCTCTCAGCTGTGTCCAGATCCTTAAATGAGCTGATGTTACAACACCAAGGACCCTTGGAGCTTTCACCTGGGAGGGCAGAAAACAGCTTGCAGCGATGCTGATGTTGCCCAGTGCATACTGTTGATAGCTTAGTAAATTAGTTCTACCAGCCTGATCTGCACCTTTAAAAACAGTATGTAACCTTAATCTGCTTTAGATAGTTGCTTTAAGATATTTACAGGATATCACTTTCCTTACCTCTCTTTTTCTTGATCTATTTAGTGTCTAATTTCTTTAATGAAAGAGGATTTGATGTTTCATTTGTAATGAATATGCTTAAAATAACCTCGTGGAGAAGACAGGCAACTGTTCATTTCCTGAAAGTCACACCGTGTTTCATCCTACACCAGCTGGTCACAGGAGGCAGAGGTAAGTGCCAGGAAAGTTTTATGTCAAAATTTAAAATGGAGCGAGCGCCTAAATTCTGGGAGATCTCTCTTGACATTTTTATTTTCAAAAAAGCACAAGAGGAGATTGAATATTTTTCCTTCAGCTTTATAGTAAAAACTAGAATTTTGCTGCTGGAATATTTTTAGCTGTCGGTGTTGCAGGGAATAGCACGGTCTGATCTCAAGATGTTTGGCAGGCGTCTTTATTACCTTTGAAAAATCTGGGTAGGATGTGATCTTTGTTATGCTGCTATGAATCCAGGAGATGCAGATCGAGGCTTTTTTCTTCGCTATGAGACACTTTCTTGCAGTGCAAGAAATGCAAATGCAATCATCCAGCTTTATCCCCCCCTCCAAAACAAACAGTAATCAAAGTGGCTCCTAGAGACTGACATACAACAAAAAACCAAGAAAATAAATGAACCTGACCAAGGCAGTAACTAATCCAAATCACATGCAAAATAACCCCCAGCCCTCAAACCCCACCCCCCCAAAAAAACAAACCAAAACCAACCAAAACTGCATCACCACCACCACTGCTGACAAACAGTTACGTAATGAGATAATTTCAGTTTGATATAGGCTTTATGATTTTTGCATCTCGGTGTAAATCTCATCAGTGTTGTTCTTAAAAATGGTCTCTTGTTGTGTTCATTGTGACATGATATAGAGAACCTTCAAAGCAGTTGTAAGGAAAAAGGAGTCATTATTTTTGATAAATTATGTACCATGGTCAGGGTAAGGAGTAGCTCAATCTGTCCTTCCTCTCTTAGGACTTAAACACAAAAGGAAAACAAGATTTCAAGCTTTTGAACATTGAATCAGTGACAGAGACAGTACACACACTTTTTTTTTTTTTTTTAAGTGACATTAAGGTCACTGAACATTCATTCCTAGAAAAAGGGTCATACTGACATGGCAATTATTGATTTCCCCCCCCCCCCAACGCAGAGGCTCTCTTTTCCTCTGTGTGTGTTTGTGCATATCTTGCTCTAGTTTTCCCTTTTCCTTGTGCTTCAACCTGTCGCCATTTTTAGGCAGCTAAGTCATATTACCATAGAATTACCAAAGGGGTATAGAAGGTTTCACAGTGCAGCCTCTAGTGCCCAGGGATGCCCCTTCCTAAACTGCAGCCTTACCTGCAACACTTGGGAAACATGGCTCAGGGGCTCGTCAGTAAAAGTGTCTGCACGTTTGTGTAGACACGGCTAATCCCAGGAAGAGATTTGTGATTAGCAGTGGTCTGAGTCTTGGGGCTAGACTTTAACTGATATAAATCACTAAATCTTCACTGAAATTGGCTGGAACAGAAGGGTTTGGAGTAACGGCTCCAAGCAGGATGTGAAAGGCTAGAATGACACTCTGGGGGATGGAGAAAGCAAGGGCTGGGGCTGTGGAGGATCAGCCAGGACATGCTAAGCACAATTAAGACTGTAGATGAGCTCTAGGCTGAGAACTAGACTCCACTGATGTTACTGAGCTATCAGTGGGTACAACGCTGACCATCGCTAGTTAGCTGAATCTTAGCTGTATGAACAGGCATTAGTCAATGTCAGCTGTTGCAAAGAAGTGGGTCTGTGGGGGGGGTCTGGGCAGACCCCACGTGCCAGGCCAGCCTCTGCACGTGCCCCGCTGGATGCAGGGCTCCGGCCTCGTGCTGCTTTTTGATAGGCTTCTACTTTCAAAGTGCCAATGTAGCACTTTATCTTCTCCTGCTGAGACACCCAGTGTCTCTATTAGCTCGATAATTACTCACCAAAGTTCCTGTTTTCATAGCAGTGATAACAGTTGTTAATCACATGCTGTGCTAGGATTATACCTCCTATGCCAATCCCATGCATTATTCTGAAAACTTGACACACACCAACCCGGGAAGTGTATTAATGCAACTGCAGCAAGACATTAAGCTTTACTTATGGTGGGCGTTAAGCGTGTGAAGATGGAAGTCACGTTCAAAGATATCTAATGGGGAATCACAACAGTCTTGCGGACAGCAAGTTCATTCTCCTGTTTTTCATCTGGGGAGAGGATCACAGCTGGCAGAGAAATGGGATGAAAGTGGCCATAAAGAGAGAGAGTAGCAAGCAGCAGAGGAGCAAAAAGACAATACTGGGTTGTTGATAAATTCCTAAAACTGTGGGGACTGCTAGTGTTGGGCTATGAGGAAATGTATTAACACTACATAGACTGGATGAGTTTTTCTGAACCAGAGTACTAGACTGATATAATTAGTGAAAAAGCAAGTAAGCTGATGCTGCAGAAACCAGTACTTATTAGAACATCCTCTAAAAATAGCTCTGGTATAAGTCAGTTTGTGTCAAGCAAAGTAACAATAGAGTAACTCTCTGCAGTCTGGCCGTCTATTGCCAAGTGAGACAAATAAAGGAAGACTACACAGACAAATAGCTAGCATATCTTTTTATAGAAAACAAAAATTCATAGTAAGTCTTCTTGTGTTTATATGTGAAGCATCTCTTGCAGTTTCACCAGCATAAGATGGAGAACTGATTTCTGCCTAACTTACATCTGCCTAAACATAAAACCAATTTAAAATACCTGTCAGCAGAGTGATGGCATCGTGTGAGTATCTCGTACTGCCCCGGATATACACGTGCCGTGTGATGGTCAGTCATGAAACATTGAGTTTGAGGTGTTGCGTTATTGCTCAGTATTGTTTATTGCCAAGTACGATGTAGTAGAAGCAGGGCTGAAGGGTCTGTAAAGTTCAAATGATAAATGGCCAGAGAAACTTGCAGAAGACTCTTGCAAAAAAGATGTCAACAAAATCTGAGGTATAGGGAAAAGATACTTCAATCCTCACCTACTTAATACTGATGGTAGTCCTTGCTGACAGTCCTTTTAGTGCCCAGTCCTCAACAGCTTTGCCTGGCAGGCAGGGAAATACTAAGCAGGAAAATGCTAGCCAAAACATAGCATAGGATCTAAAAAGTCTCCTAGTGGGAGTACAAAGCTAGCATCACAGGTGGGATATGTTCAGTAGACCTGCACTGGTCATGGACCTATTCCATACATGTCTATATCTAATCTAAATATAGATCTCTGCAATTCAGTTAATTCTGTTCTTCGCTAATGTAAAATACTCTGACGGATTTATCATGCAGCCTGACGGTTCTGTTCAGGTAGCTGGAATGTGGCATGGTGGTGATAAAATCTCTTGCTAAGCATCTAGATAATGTGGATGTTTTAGAGATGTGAAAGAGGAGTAAGTGATTGAGGTGAGTGTTTAAGCAATTAGGGAAAGTTGCTGCTGAGGAAAACGGATTTTCTTCCTTCTTTCTGAACCCCTGAAAGAATATGCTGAGTAGATCAGATCCAGCTCTGAAAAGACAACGTAGACTATTAGTTAAGCCGTTAAATACAACTCGGCAGAAAAGGGTATTCCCCTTCAGTTTCCTGTGTTCGTTGTCCTTTAAACATCAACAGCACAACAAACTCTCTAGTCCCACAGAGTGTCTTCCCCTGAAAACCAGGAGGGGAAAAAAGCCTGGGGAAGAAGACTTTTGTCCAGTGCACAGCAGAGCAAGGC
The DNA here is from genome assembly GCA_013401315.1 of Balaeniceps rex. Taxonomy (NCBI): domain Eukaryota; kingdom Metazoa; phylum Chordata; class Aves; order Pelecaniformes; family Balaenicipitidae; genus Balaeniceps; species Balaeniceps rex. The sequence continues at coordinate 51,945 of VYZW01036675.1, forward strand.
TTCATTCTCATTAGGTGGTCCATGAACTGCCCAGGGAACAATAAGATGTGTGAATGGGACGCTGCGAGGTGATGGACTGTGCTGAAGGTTGCTGGCTGAACTTTCTTTTCTAAGTGTTTATCCAAAGCAAAATGCAGGGGGGGTGGGTATCAGGGGAAGAGACAAAACACAGCTCAACAACAAAATGACTGCTGCAGGGAAGGAAAAAGCTGCTTTTATTGAATGATGCTGGCACAAACAAAAACAATTTTCTTCCCCTTTTGACTTAATTTTTCTCTGCTTGCATTTTGCATAATAAGGCTGTAGATCCATTGCTGTTTTGGGCCAAACTATGGGGCAATTTCTCCTTTTCCTTCTCCTGCTCTTGTCTATCAAGAGGGTTATTCCAGCCAATTCAGATGGGCCTGGTTATGACATGGTGGACCCAGCCAGCACATCTTGGCTGCAGGAACTGATAGGCTTTGAATGTTGTTTGGCAGCGCTTGTTATAGATAGCGTCTGGGGTTGGTTCTTTGGCTCTGCAACATACAAATACAAATTTGTTCACTATCCCTGGGTTAGAAAAATCTCTTTAAGGCTACTCTCCAAACAGAAGGGATCATTTTGAGAAACCTCTCTTTGTGCTCTGCCTGTGTCTGCTTTCCTTGGATGAATGGAGATGCATCCTGCTTTATTTCTCTTCATATGGCATGGATGGGATGAGGGAAGGACTGCTGGGAGCACTTTGTCTCCAAGTGCAATATTGTTGAGACGACTCCTGTTTTCCCCTTTATTTCTGTGTGTCACACAGTCTTTTGCTGCCCAGCAGTGATCACCTGACTCCTGCCTCTCTCAGGCTGTGCTGTTCAGAGAAGCATGAGGATGTTTACCTGTCTTTAATGTCCTTTGTCTCACCTGGAAGTCTTCTACAGACAGATCTGAGGTTCTAACTCCAGGGGTAGCTGTGATTCTTGGTGAAAAGGGTTATCAAAATGTTTCAGGAAGCCACAACCGGGGATTGGAGATCTCCTTTTTTACAGAGGAGATTCTGATATTTAGTAAGCCCAGCTGGAGATGCCCGTTGTTTCAATGCCAGGGTCAGAAGGGGGCTGCTGAGAAACCAGAACCCAAATGGCTTGATTTCTTCCTCTTATGCTCTGCAGCAACAGCAATCTGGAAAAAAAGAGTAATCAGGTCAGGTGAAAACAGGCAGTGAGTCCACAGCTGTGCCCAGCCAGCTGAAAAGCCTCAGATTCTGAAAATGAAACATGAGAAGCTGACTTGTGGGTCTGTGACTGCAGTGTCCAGCGTGTTGTTCTTGGCAGCCTTGCCGAAGGAGCCAGACACTTGTCCACCCAGAGAAGCCCCATCTTACAGCTTCAAAGAAATGAAGTATGTACTGTGACATATCCAAAAGCAGGAGAAAGTCTCGTTATCAGAGGCAATATGATTCAGTCTTATTCTCAGTGTTGTGCTAATGTCTGTCACCCACTGCACAAGGGTGCCTCTCTCTATCCTGTAACCTTATTGCCTGGCATCTAAAAAGCAATGGTTGTTTGCAAAATACAGGAGTTGGGGATAAACAAATTTGTTATGTAACTTTTCAATTGCCAGGAAATGTGATGATTTCTGACTCCTGCTGTCTGACTCGAGTAATGGATTCAGGATAGAGAAGGTGCCTACAGAAATGAGTGGCTTTCGTTTATTTCAGGACACAGTTGACATCGTAAATAAACTTACAAGGCCAAAATCTGCTGTTAGGGGTAAATAACTGTGACTCTCTGATCTGGCCTGTAACATTGCTAATGTTTATTTACCATTATAACTTAAATTGTTACAGTAAACGGCTTAATAATTGCTATGCATAATGCCCTGAGCTATCTGGCTAGGACAGACAAGAGCCACCATGCATTATTCACAAATGTCCTTTAGGACCTATCTGAGAAACCTACCACCTGACACGTTCGTTAGTGACAGATAATGGTTCTGAGCAGCATTTAGTGGCCTTTCTTCTGCATCCTGTAGCTGAATTTCTAGTTACAGACACCATGGACGTAGAACTTCTGTTCAGCCCATGCTGGGACCAGCTTTACTAGAGAGCCTTGTCCAGGTCTCTGTGTGTGACTGCCCGGTGGCAAGTGGATGTGGCTACGTGGGAATGGAGGACGTTAAAGATTCTTTTCCTGACTGGCTGTGCTGTACTTGTCAGACTGCCCCAGTGCTTCAGTGTCTGGTGGTCATTAAGGACTGTTCTTAATTTAATTTGCAATCAAAAGGAGTATTACAGGAAGTTATTTGAGTTTGTGAAGCACAGGGAGAGCAAGATGCTATCTAGATGCAAAATGATTTTATTTTTAAAAGCTCTTTTTGTTTAAACTATGCCCCATCTCAGAGGTAGTTTAAAGTGTGTAATAGTCCATAGAACAGTTGTGCAGACTTGATGCATTATGATATTTTTATGTGCTGTTTGAAAAATGACAAATGGAAGGGTTTACTTGCTTTAAAACACTTTCCATTTAAAAGGCATACAGCTACATCCGATACCAGGTGATTTTGTTATGAATAATAGGAAATAAGTGAATACTGTGATGTGACTTCTCCATGTTTTGAAGTTTCCCTATCCCAAAGCACTTATCAAAACTTTTATGAAGTATTTTGAATTAATGACTAAACTTATTGGTAATGCAGTGATTGTGTTAAGCACACACTCAGATGTTATGGGCCTGATCCTGGGCTGATTTGTCCATGTTGCTCTCTTGAAGTAGAGGGATCAGCTGAGATGCAGGTGCATTAGGAAGTACCCCAGGGCTGGAATAAAATACACTGATGAAACCCTGAGAAGGCACTGGTGGAGTGCAGCAGCGTATGGTGTTGCGTGCCTGGGACAAAGCAAATCAGTCAAGCGGCAGAAGGGAAGTTACCATGCTGCCTGACCAAGTCAAATGATGTTTTTCTGGGCTTATTCTGCAAGGTGCTGAATACCTTGGATTCCTGCCTGCCATCCACAGGAGCCAAGGGCAGACAATATCCCTGCAGGGTCAGGCACTCCTTTATTGCAGGCCATTCAAATAATATTTGAAAGAATCTTTAGAAACAACTGCCTTAAAGTAAAACTCTGGCTATTAATTATAATTATGTTGGGAAAGTTGAACAGAATCTTTGCTTTTCCAGAGTGTAATCAGTCATGTTTTGATATATACAAACAAAATAGCTTGGGGAAAATCAGAGGGAAAAACAATGACTAATGATCCTGTGCTCAGACTGTGGATGCTAGTATTCCAATTCATCCCCTGCCACTCCAAGGTTACCTTCTCTTTCCTTTAAAGACCACTAAATCAGGAAGCTTCTTTTCTGGGGGATAAGAAAATCTTGCAACTTGGCAATGGCATGTTTTTCCTGTGATCTGAGTATGACTGGGTATGAACTTGGGCAAAATGCAGTCTTGAGTTCTGCAAAACTTGGATCTCTAGTACTGTGATTGGCCACGTTCCCAAGAATTAAGATTAGAGTCAGTCACTAGTTTAAGGCACATTGGCTCATGCCAGATGAGGATCTTAGGCCTTTGTTACCTGCAGTGTTACCAACTCTTCCTTGGACTGATCATAATAGGGCCAGCCTTTAGCCTTTTGTCCAACTCATTAATGGATATAGAAACATAGAAAACATACGCCATGCTCGGAATACCTGGTCAAGGGGTGAGAGACTGGATAGAAATCAATGGAACTGCATTGCTCTCTTGATGTAAACTTCATGTTGTTGAGATCAGGATCAGAATTTTGCAGAGAGCTGGGTGCAAGGTCAAAAAACCTGGAGCTTGTTTTGTAATGGGCTCGCAGGGTAGCATGTGCAACACCTCTGCTGTCAGGGGATGTTTCACTTTGGCCCACTGTGGGCTTCAGGCCAGACCCTGAATTTCACCTCCTCCACTCGCTATGCTAGTGCAAGCCTCCAGCATAGAAGCTGTAGAAAATCCCACGCCAATGCAGTGCACGTTTTAACACCAGTGTAGCTTGCCTCAGCAGTTTTCTGGCCTGATCTCCTCTGAATCTGATTTTATGCACGTGGCTGCGCACAATCAGTACCGACTCATGCCTCTGGCTGTGAAGGTCTGTCTCCTGTTCTTGGTGTTGATCACAATGACAGCTGTCACGTGCTAGCTGCTTACACCACTACACCTACGTGGTTACGCAAATCCTCAGATCTTGACCAGCTCTTAGAACATCCGCTCTGTGGGGAAACGTTTCCATGTGATGTGTATGCGCGTGTTTGCACATGTGCATCCTTGCAATAGGTGATTTGCAAAGGAAGAGGCTAGGCAACACGGCCAACTTTGAGCATCATCTGCTGAGGAGCCCTAAACAGCTTGTAGTTGTGTTGGAGTGAAAATCCTCCAACTGCTCTCATATTAACCCTGTAACATATCCCAAGATGCTATGCTTCTGGAAACTAAGGCTTCCAACTGAAATGTCTGAGCACAAGGCTAATGTGATTGCTGAGATAAAATGCCACATTCATAAAACGACTGTGTGCTGAACAACTGCTGAGTGGCCTGGGCCGGACGCTGATGTCAGCTCCTCCGGCATATTTCCACTCCTTCCAATGGATTATTCTGGCTTTGTATTGGAGCCTGGCTTCTGGCCAAAGAGTTTTGCCTTTGGTCAGATAAGACAAGTTGATTCTCTAGGACAGACAAGACCTTGCAGAATAGCTAGGGACTGCTGCAACCTGCTGTTTTCTTCACCGAGTGGGAAGGCAGCATGGTGCTGTGGCTACTGCGACCTAACCAGGAGGTAAATCTATGGGGAGAATGAGAACACTGTCCCACTGAGGAACTGACTCTTTATTTTCTGTTTAATGAAGACACCTGTTACTTCCCTGAGGCTTTTTCTCAGGCAGTATGTTGTGTTAGTGTGACTTCCGAAAATGACAAGTATTTGTATTTGCATAAAGGTCTGTGCATGCAACCATGTGAATGAGCAATGCTTTTATAGCCTGTGCATTCTGGAAAGCTGAGCTTGCTCTGACCTTTGCTGAGGTCTCAGGACAGAATGTAGTTTTGCAAGATTTTGAGGTGTGCACGCCACGATTGGCTCTGATGTTCTGGCCTGTCAAGCTTAGCCTCTTTGGGAAGAGGGAAATGCTATATCTTAGAAGGCATAAAGTCCCTGGTGAGATCTTTTTGCTGTGTGGGTGTGACAGGAGATGAAGTGAAGTACAATGATGTAAGTCTAAACAAGTACCTGGTTGTTCCTTGTCATCGAGAGCTGGGTCACTCTGGCTGCACATCTAATGCCTCTCTGACTTCTTAGCGTTAATAAGGAGCAGAAGGGTTCTTCATCAACGATGCAGTTCCTGTTGTCACATTGGAGAGGCAGGGATGCTACACAAGACAAGAAAAAAGACTGGGGACACTTGAAAGAACAAATGCAATTTGGGGGAGCTGTGTGGAGCCTGATAATACAGCTGCGATTGTCTCTCTTCTCCCTTTATTTAGAACTACCTTGTAGCTTAAAGTTTAATATTATTAAAGAAAGAAAACAGAAATCAAATACCATACAAAGCAAAGTGCTTCAGTGCTTCCAATTTAACGGCTCGTGTGAGAACCTGAAAAGAATCATACTCGATAATGAGTCATTTCATCTCAGTGACTGTTGATGAAGAGCTGCTGTTTGTCATTTCTGCTCTTGAGGGAATCTTCAAAGCCAGAGCAGTCACCAGCTGGGAGCAGCTCCTGGGAAGGAAGGGCCAGATTCCTCCAAGGTCAGCACAAGAGCTACCTGTTGACTCCCAGGGACTTCAGATCGGAGCTGGAGCATCTGATGTTCCACAGTCTGCTGCTGTGATGTGTGTCCTGAAGGGTAAAGGGACCTGTGGCCAGGCGGCCCCGTTTGGTCCCCAGGAATTGTCTGACCAGACCTATTGTAAGGTAGTCTGGCACTGCCTCGTGGAGCTCTTGTCTGCCAGGCTTCTTTTGCTGATTGCACTGGACCCACAGGATGTCACCTCTCAAGGTGACAAGTTCAGAAACAGCAGTGACAGTAGCAGATCTTTTCAACCCTAATGGGTTCCTGTCATTTTTCCTGTCCTGCTGCCATTCTGGGTTGCTGGGAGAAGGCTGTGCCATGTAGCAGTCCTGAAATAGAGGAGAATGGAGAAGGTGAAAATAGGAAGGAGCTGGGGAAGAATTCCCGGATTGCTTTGGTCAGTGTAAATTCTTGTGTTGGCAGAATAAACCACACATCAAAACAGACCCTATCAGCAAACTTTGTGTGTGGGTCAGATTTTTAGGATATCTACTTGTAGGGAGGTTTAAGAAGTATTTTTCTGTCCGCAGCATGAACAAACATCATGTAATCGAGTCACAAGGCTGGGCAGGAATATGTTTGTACTTTCCAGCCAAATTTATGCAGAAGAGACCAAATAAACTATGCCCTGTGATATTTGTGCAACCAAAGATGGTATTTGTCCATCCAAAGCCAGTTGTTACATACTCAGAGGACAGCAAATGTGTATAAACTTGCTCTTTAAAGGTAAGTTTTTAATTTTGGAGGTTCTTTGAAAATCTGGCCTGTATTTTCTGCCCAGACTGTCTTCTAAAGCTCCGCTGGGCAACCATACATTACAATTCATCCCTTCTGAGCTCTGTTTTGAAGAACTGAACAAGTTGAATCTCTACCTTTTAATGCGTATTACCTACTGGGTAGGGTTTTCACAGCCAAGCTTCTTGAAAATAGTAAATCTGAAAGGAAAATCCATTTTTAAATCATTAAAAGCATTAAAAATGACCTTTACCTGCTGCAAACGTAATCCGTTAATAATGTGCCTTGTACTGGACAGATAATGGGGATCTTCCACCCAAGGATTAAGGGATTGTGCAAACTCAGAGCTGCTGATTTACTGAGAAAATATGTACTTTTTTAAAATTACAGATGGAACCATATAGGTATTAACACCTATACCAGGACACACTTCCATCTTGCGCCTATCCCAGATCTCAAAATTTGCACGTGTCTGCTGAGGGCTTGGCATCTCTGAGCAAGGGATGATGATACAAAAACTTTTTGGTTATTATGAGTATTTGCATCAGAATAGTATCTGGGGTCCTGAAACATGGATTAGGCTCTTTGTGTTCTTGGGACGTATTTAGGGTGGCTTAAATTCAGGTTACTGTTTTAACTTATCTTGCTCTCCTACGTTCTAAAGGAAGAAAATCCAACAAGAAATAAATTATATCAGCATTTCTAGCTGTAACTCATGGTGTTTGCAGCGTGCAAAGCTTGGACAGCCTTTATGTTCTGGTGTGATCCTTTTTAGAAATTCTCTGCTGTTTATCTTCACACGGGACACAAGCGGTCACCTTGCAGCTCTTGTCCAAAGTAGGAACAAAGAAGCTGTGGTTTAGTGGTCTGGATTTCTCGCTGGTGCCAGTCGGAGTGGTTTCCCTGCAGTCCTGCATTGACCTGCGTCAGCTGGGACCGTCGCCCAGGGTTCCCTGGGGGCACTGGGGTGGCTGTGCTCTGAGAATTATAATTAGGATTTCAGAGTTAAAATGTGCATCTCACATTGGGTATGCTTCTGGTGTGATCCTGGGAGTACTGTGAAGGGCTGTAATAGCACAGACAGGATGGATTTCCCAGCTTTAAGTGAATGGGGAGAAGGCGGGGGATGTTAGCGTTGTCACCCTCATCAATCTCAGCTTGCTCGAGTCACTATTGCAAATAGAAGTTAAATGTTGAGAATGTACTAAGCAGTGCAGACAAAACCTTGCACAACACTTCTTTCAGCTGAGGAGGCTTCATGGCGGCTAGGATGTGTCAGGTTGATTTATCACACAGCTTCTGGAGAAAATAAACAATTCTGGTGGCAGAACAGAGCTTTCCTCATTGAAGAGCCATCAGATTTGCCAGGACAGTAATGGGCCTGGGAGATAGCCCTAGGGGGGCGGGTAGAGCCAGGACGGAGAGCTGCCAGGTGAAATAGCAGCAAACAGTGCCTCTCATGGAGAGCTTGTTGCTGCAGCAAAGTTGGGAGAAAACCAATATGCTTGTTTTCCTCTGTTATGGCTGCCTTCCCTCTCCTAGAAATCAAAAGAAAATAAAGACCAGCTACTCTGAAGGTAAGCCTCATTTGGAGGGCTTACATAGCACGTGAGGGTTGCCCAAGCCTTGGGATTGACCCATCAGTGCACAGTTTTCTGCTTGGTCGGACCTTTCACAGGTACAGGCTGGACCAGACCCATCTTATGTGAGCCCCTGCGTCATGTGCCTGTGACTTCATGTGAGGACTTTGCTTTGGGACAGCTGGGGGCATGAATCCAAATGACATCTGCCCATCATGTATCTGCCCCACAAGAAATACGTTTTGAATCCCTTGGAAATCCTCAGCCTTTCTGTTAAGCAGGTGGCAGCATGGTTTGTTCCATTTCCGATACAACTTGAGTCCAGCCTTGTGCTCCAAGCAGTTGATCCAGCAAACTGCGACCTTCGGTGCTCCGCCAGCTCCACCTACATGCCCAGATCAGATCGCTTACGAGGCTGATTCAGTGCTGGTGCTTGGCGCTGCCTGAGCGGTAAGCTGGGATCATGACTTCAGGCACTGTACGAGTGCCCCACAAAAGGCAACTGAGGGCAGGCACTGCCCTTTGGTCCCAGGCTGCGTAGCCTCCAGCACTGCAGCATCTGGGGTCTCCAAGCACTATTGCCTTTCTAATAGTGATAACAGTAAAAGTGTGTCTAGCTCTTCTGTTGAGCCTCACTAGGGAATCATCCTGATAATAGTCATTAGACTTTTGAGATCAATCTCCCCCCATTTATTTCCTATTTCTTAACAAGACTTGTTCCAAAGACAAGCCTTGTCATAATTCCCTCTCAAAGCGAAAGGAATTGCAATAGCAGCTCTATAAAAGGTTGAGGTGGTAGCAAACTCTGCAGCCATACTCTTTGCAGAGGAAGCTTTGTGTAATCAATTAACACAGGGTTAACTCTCAAGCATGGCTGTATAATTATGTCTGCCTTTTCTATTGATATTCACCTGGATTAATTATGTCTGAGTGTGGCTGAATGGATTCTTCCTAATGCCAGACAAAGAGCATCCTCTTCACCCCAGGGGAAGACACCAAACTGAGACAAAGACGACCTTCACCCGGGGTGTGACGAGTGGAGCATGGGACAGTGGGATGACTGGCTTCCAGAATTAGTGAATATGGAACAGGCTTTCTGGAGATTGGAGGAGAGTGTCCTGGGAGGAGGATGCCAAATGCTTTTAGGATGAAGGGAAGAATATAATCCTCTGTACCAGCAGCTTCTACATGATGTAAATACTGTGGCATGTTGGTGTGTGTCATGTTTGGAATGTGTTGTTTTTACTGTGATCAAAGGAGCCTGGACTAAACAGCAGAGATATCTGGTCTCTTGTATTTCTGTCTGACTCTTGTATGATGTTAGGTGAATTGTTTTGTCTTTTCTCCTTTTGCCTTTCATTTCTGCAGAGACTGAGATTCTCTAAGCGAGGGCTAGTTTTTGCTGTGCACTTAGGTAGTGCCTAACATATATCATATATATCCAGATGCAGTATGCTCATGTTGATGCCTCTTTGGCTGCCTTAGCTGTATCTACTGTTGACTGTCTTGTTTCTACTTGCTGATGACTGTCTATGGTGCTCTCTGGGACCTGGCTAAGACTTAATTTCATCCAAGCTGTACTAATTCGGCTAAGGTTTAGGCCTGTGTTTTCTTCCTTTGGAAACCAACAGTATTTAGGTTATCAGCTACTTGGAGATTGACAATGATCTGCAGCCACCATAATAGACAGTAGTGTGCTGTAGAATCGTGCTTCCACAGCTTAGACTGTTATCCTCATGGGAAAACTGGGTTAGAGTGGTGAAAGTAGTTCACCCAGGTCTCTGGTGAGCTGGCAACAGAGCAGAAGGTAAGTTCAAGAGTTTCAGTGGGGACTCGGGAACTTTCTGTTGCGCTCAACAAGTCAACAGGATCTTTGGATGCATGCAGACTGTGGTGCGGTGGGACAGAAAAGAGTATTTATTCAGCCAGAGCAGCCTGCTGCTTTTTCTGGTTTCCAAACATCCATGCCACTGGGTACATATGAAACCCATGGTGTATTTTATTGTCAGTAGGGATTTCCTGAGCAGCTTAAGTACTTAAGTCTCACTAAAATCTAGTGGGAATTGGGCCTTGCCAATCTCATTTGTGTCTTTGAAAAGACAAACCTTACATTCTTTCTATTTCAGGAGTTTTTACTCCTACTCCTCCTCTGGATGGCCTGTGCTACAGCACCTCGGACTCCATGTACTACTTGCCTCTGCAGTTTCAAAGCTGCTCACAAGGTACAGCTGGGCTAATAAGTGATGCTTTAGCCCATTATCTAGGAAGTATGGTGCATGGGCTGAGTCAGTTAAGTGATTATCCCGGGAATGTATGGGGCAATAAATGTCTCCCTTGCTCATAACCCAGCAGCTAATGCAAAGTGATACTGCCGGGCTGCTCTGTTTCTGCTGGGCTCTACTGCATTTAGATTGCAATTAGGTTGTATATTTAAAAAAAAAAAAAGCACAGTTCAACTGTGCTGTAATTCACTGAAGGTGAAATTCACCCCTGTTCAGTAGTGCAGACCAAGACCTGTGTATTGTTAAATTTTCCCACTATTTTTTTCTTGGTCTTTGCAACACTAACACTCTCCTTTAGTCCATTTGGCCTCTAGTTGTCTCAAGACGAGCACCTCAGAAACACCAGGTTTCTACTTCAGAGGTTGCATTTCAGACAGACCTCTTGTGTTTGAAGGCAATGGAGTTTTGTGTTATTATTTATACTGCTGGAAGCACCTGGAAGAGCTGGATGCCTTGTGTAGTTGCTGTGTGGATGGAGGGTATGCCTGTACTGCGTGGCTACCCTTTGTATTTGAATGTCCTGAACTGCAATCTAGACTTGATAGGAAGCTGGCAAGTTCCTGGAACCCAAGTGCTTGAGTCAAATTTAAATTCAGGTCTCATGCAGTGTGACTGGACTAGTCCCTAGATTTAAAGTTTGTCCCAGCCAGCCAGCACCCTTTAAAATGCAGGTCATCTTGCCTCCAACACTGACCTCTCCTCTTTTAACTACTGAATTTTGAACATTTACACTAGAGTCACATTTACAAGACTTTCTTCAAAGGCCCAAGGATGGGAAGCTGAATTTTTGTTCTGTTCTTTTGAAGGCTGAGTTTCTCATAAAATAATGTAATGCCAGGAACTGGAAGCAAAAAATTAATGTGTATCATCGAACTTGGCATATTCTGTTAGATTTGGGAAATACCTTGTTTTTATCTATAGTAGTGATAGCACTGCTGTGTCCTTAGAATCACACATGTCTGAGAGCTTTGCTTTACTTGACTTTGTGTGAGTAATGTACACTTGCAGGTTATTGTAAAAGGCAAAGCAAAAAAAAAAAAAAATCCAAAGAATGTCTTACAGTCTTTAAATGTCTTTTTTCAATGAGTACTGTCCCAGGTGGACAGTATGAGTATGTATCAAACCCAAGTCTGATGCAAACAGCTGTGTTCATCCCTAGATGCTGGCCTTTTGCATAGCTGCAGGTTGTCTGCCCTTGCTTTGGCATGTCGGTTCCCTCATCAGACCTGCCAAGCTCCCAGATGGATTCTTACCCTGAAATCAAAAGGGAAATTTTAATTAATATCTGATCATTTGGAATTCATAACTTTCACTATAATTGTTCAATCATTTCAGTCTGTGAAACCCATGAGCCAGTAATGAGGCTGCCATAAAGTCAATAACCAACCAGCTCTGATTAGGAGCTCTGTCTTTTCTTGTAGCACACACGAGGGTCATCGTCGGTAGCCCCAGTGCAGCCGTCAGGCGCGCTGCTTGTGCGCTTGCAAACGTAATTGGCTTAGGAAACCTAGCCCCTTCAGCTGTGAGGTGGCTGTTCATTAAAGACAGGGAAGAAAAGGCCATGAGAAAGTTTATTGTCATCTGTAAACAGCCAGTTCCTTCCAAAATTCATGTCCCAGCCTGGTGACTGATAGAGAAGTTCATAAATGCTTTAAATGCATATAGCTAATGACAGCTGAATGCTTTGCTCTTTTTCTTCTGGAAAAGGTTACTTCCCTGTTTGGCAGTAACCGTGGTTTTATCAGGGATGTGTTTGTGTGCACTTATGTCTTCCCTCATCTTTCATCTAGGCAGGCTGATCCTATGGCTGGGAACTGGCCTCGGTATTTTTGCTTGAAAACTGTTAGTACCTCCTCCAACTTTTCACGCTGCTAGCTGTCTTCCTGGGCATGCTTGGGAGAGCACCAGCAAAAAGAAAAAGGTCACAGAGAAAAGATGGGATGTAAGAGAAAAGCAGAGTAAGTGAAGGAGAAAGCAAGGGCCTTTGCTCTCATGCACAAGGAAGAACATGTGTGAGCTGAGGTGGTAAAGGAGAGAGCTTGAAACAGAAGAAAAGCATTGTATGAGAGTGAAAAGGAAGGAGGAGAGGAAGACATGGACCAAGAAACATTAAGGGAGTAAGGCGGGTGTGTGAGAGAGTGAAAGATGGAAGAGAATGGAGGTTTTTGTGGTCAGTCCTGTGCTGCTTCTGACTCTCAGCTGGAAGCGAAGGCTTTCCCTCCTAGATGTATCATCTCTCACTTCAATTCATCCCTAGGGTGGCACTGCCTTTCCTGCAAAGGGATGGGAGATTGGCCTTTAATATGGAGAATGGGTCTCCGTAAGGAAATCTGCGTACATTGGGCAGGCTTATTCTCAAATGAGGTGTTGCTGGAGAGCCCCTGTAGCTCACCTAGTCCCTCCTGCAAGGGGCCTTCCTGAGACATCGCATCCTTTCCTAGGGCCACTAGATTTGTGGACTGTTCTGTGGCTAGAAGCCAGTGTGGGCACAGGAGGCTCGTAGCCTCCTCTCCCAAAGCCTCCAGTCAGCATCCTCTGTCTCTGCAGCGTGGACTATACCGAAATGGTTATTGCAGGACCCTGGCGCTTTCTCAGCCTTGCAGTCCCTCCGATAAAAACTGAAGCTCTGCAAGGAGAGAGCAAGCAGCTAAACCAGAGAACTTTAAACAGAAACATTAGATAAAGTGCAATAGTCCTGTCCTACCCCCCTCTGTAATAGCCGCTTTAGAGCAGGCTGGGGGAGCAAAAGGGCTGGCAAGGGGTGTTGGGAACGAGCTGATAGGAATTAATAAAGATTGTGATTACTTTCTGTGCTCTTTTAACCTGCCTTGAGTGGAAGGACTCTCTAGTGCAAGTCAGAGGTTTTGCACCACTGAGGTCAGTGGGACTCACGCTCTTCTTCCTAGTGTAAAGCAGCAATGATCACTTTTCAAATGAGCAGGGTTAATTTTCTTCCTCCTAGGTCATTGTAATTCCTTAGTACCACCACTTGGGCTGTGTTTCTTCTCACTGGGGAGGGAGTTGAGATGAGCTGAAATGAATTAAGGCCTCTTTAATTCTGAAGAGGAGGGTTTGTGTCATGGTCTAACACAGTTTAACTAATCTACTTGAAAATTAATTTGGTTTAATTTTCCTTAGGGCCCCCATGTGGATGTCCCCTTAAATACCTAGAATAAATAACAGGTAACTTGGTTGTAAATCACCAGAAGTAATTGTGTACCTACTTACCTATTGTAAATCAGCAGTAACTCCAGTGGGGCTGATTCTCTTCGTGTATACCTGGAATAAATGAAGAGTAACTTGCTGTAAGTCAATAAAGCTAATTTTGTTTCTACTTTCCTGGGATAAAACAAGAACAAGTCCAGGGGTAAGGAGCTCAGCTGAGAGAAATTCAAACGAAGAAGGTACATATTTTTGCTTCTGAGGATAATGAACTACTAGAACAACTGAACAAGGACTGTAATGGATTCTGTGTGAATGCAGACTTTTTCTATCAAGTTCAGATAATTTTCTAAGAGTCTGCTCTTGTTCAAGCAGGCATTAGTATGGAGGAAGGTCTCTGGTCTGTGGCAGGCAGAGTATCATGCTAAATGAGCATATTTACTCCTTGCACCTCTTGGCGTATTGACACTGGGAAGGTCAGAAGCACTACTCTATTTTGAAAGTTCCAGACAAGGCTCACTGTGGTGGCTGAGAAGGAGATAGTAAAATGGCCATGAAAGGCTGAGATAGGATTATTGCATCTCTCTTGGTTCCTGTGATTGCTGTAGCTGTGGTCTTGCTTAGAGAGGGAAGTTAGTGTGGCAAATTAAGGAATGAATTAATGACTACCACTCCTGCAGATAACGGTTCGTGCAAGTAACTTCAGCGTGTTGCAGTCAGATCTGAGCTACTTTCAAAATTGCCCTTTCTAGGTTCTGCTAAAACTGGCATCAAACCAACACAGCTTGGTGAGGGCTGCAAAGCCTACACAGGGAAAATAAGTGGGCATTTGGGTTATTAGCTGAGGCTGTTGGGGCTGTCAGTGCTGCCACTGTTCAGTAAGCAAGCTTAGACACCTACACAATCTGTAGTGACTGTGTTTTGCTCACACCCTTGTATGTGAGCTAGCTCCAAGATGAAGCAGCTGCAGTGGTGTGCTCATGAAGTAGGGCCAGCTAAAAAGTCAAATTTACACAAAAAAAACTAGCATGGGGGAAATACTGAAAGGTTTTGTCAGTAAAATGTCAGTGTACTCCATCCATTGAGGGTTACTTAATGGCTGGTTGATAGGAAGATACCATGTTCTTTGCTTTCTGCTGTTTGTCCATCTCTGTAAGCCCCAAGTAGGGACTTATGACTATGAAAAATAACTAATTATAGTAATGGTGGTATATCATATGTTGGGTTCCCCCCCTTCTGACAATACAGCCTTTAGCAAATTTTCCACTCAAGTCTAAAAATTCTGCATTGCCTTCTGAAGCAGAGCTCTGTCCTACTGATGCAGTTTGCACCAATGTGAAATATGACATGAAGAGCAAACTGGCAGAGAACATAATTAGCAAAGTGAGTAGAAACCCCATCTGATGTTGTGGCATTTCACACCCTATTTACACAGGAATTAACACCTTCACTTTCATGCTTGGGACATTGCATTTCACTCTGAGAAGGATTTGTCTTGACTAGAAAATTGATTTAAAATCACATGCTTATCCTTCTACTTGCTCTTTGATGTGCCCGTGGGGTTCTGTTGTCCTCTCTCCTTGGGTCTCGCAGCTCCTGTGCAGGAATAGTCTCCAGCCCAAAGACTACTATTTTCTTAATAATTTGGTTCAGCCTTGCATTAGTTGCCTAGATTTAGGGCTATGACTCAGAACTGAACTCCAAACTCTCTAGGGATTTTTCTTATTTGTGCGGATAAACCCAGTGCTGCTCTCATTTGCAAGACTACAATGCCAGCTGCTATCCAGTCTGTACCCTTCAGGAGAGTGTTTTGAGTCCTTTCTTTTTATAGCACAGTGATGGGAAGGCCCAAAGTTAAATTGAAGAGTGAAAAAGGGCTGGTTACTTTATTGTCAAATACTATTGATCAGAACTTGGCTGGCCTCTGCTTGCACCGTGATCATCATCTGGCCTTAAAGTTGTTAAACTGGAACAAAGAAGTGGAACAAGGGGAAAGAGCTGGTTTCATAAGGGCGAGTTGAGTGGTTTTTCTGCTAGGGATCTTTCACCTCCGTGATGAGTCATGGTGGAAGATGGATGGGGGGGATAAGAATTACTTCGTGTGCGTGACTAGATCTTCCTTAGATGTATGCCTCATCTGTAAAGTGTATTTGTGGGTAAGGAGGATCTAGAGATGCAATGTACTTGTGTTTTGTGTGTATGTCACCGTAACATGCATCTGTACGTGTGCATGCAAAGAAGACAACTTTGTGTGGAATGGCAGAAAAGCTCTATGAATGTATGTATGAGCAGAGGCTGTGTGCATGTGTAAGTATGGGAAAACTATCTGTGCTTTTATGGAAAATGGAAGAATATAGACTGTGCTTTTTGTTGTTCAGATATCTAAGCCCCACAGGAAAGCTCACCCAAGCCCAGCAAGCGCAATCAGATGTGACTGAGGGCTGACTCAGGGGTCCAGATGAATCCCTTTTGGGGTGTCACTAACTGTATCACAAGAGATGCTTTCAGTTCTTTAGTTAAATTTTCTTGCAATTTCTCTTCCTGTAAGGCCAGGCTTTCCTTTGTCCCATATATATTTGTCTGAATCTCTATTTCTTTCATACCTTTCTCCCCACTCTATTTGTGTCTGTCCTCTCACTCCCCCAGGTGCATTCCTGCTCCTAAGAGGGATTTTGCAGCATGTTCTGTGTTAGACACTGCAAATGAACAAGTTAAAAGCATAACTAAACCTCCCATGGAAGAAGTGGCTGGAGAACTAAGGAAATGATACTCAGCATGCTTATGACTGGCTGCAGCAATTTTCCTAAAATTGCCTGCCTGAGCCTCCATCCTTAGCTGGGAGCCCCCTTCCACCCCAGCTACCTTCCCTTCCTGGGGAGCAGAGGAGATTCTGTTTGACAGCTCTGATCCTCAGAGTTAAAAGTTTATTCCTCCATCAGCACATTAATGAAAAGAGAAATGTAGCTTGGGGAGGAAGGCTTATGAAAAGAAAATCAAACTAAATCTATCAATTCCCTGTCCTGAATAAATGAATCTATTAGCTTGTATGTGGGGTTAGATGCCTGGCAGATAACGGGTGTTCCACATACAGTCAGAAAAAAACTCAGCCAGCCCTTTTCAAACCTGGCACTGAGTGCTGGGCCTCTGTGTCTCCTGTGTGCTGTTAGCTTTTCCATCTGAGTCACAATTTTCTAGTTACTGCCTGTAAAGAGAATGCTTCTTGTCTGTGTATGGGTTAGCAGAAAGTTAATAGGAAGAAATGCCAATAGATGGCGCTTAGGAATATATGGAGGCGCGTATAGGTTTGGTAGGAGTGATGGAGTCTGTTGTCTTTGTGCACTGCAGATAGGTTCCTTTACGAGCTCCTTATGTCCGCTTTAACAGAAAGCACAGGGTGATGTAAATGCATCTCCTCGTATCCCCGGCTGGCCTGCCTGCCTGCTGCTGTGAGCAGACGCAGCCTTGCCTCTTGTTCCCCAATTGGTCTCATTTTGATTTTAAACAAGACAAAATCTTTGGAGATGAGATAAGCAAGGCTGGTAAAGCCAGGTCGCCAAGGAGCTGGCCTGGGTATATTGTTGGTAAATCGCTATGCTACCTGCTGTGACAGGAGTAATTTATCTCAGACTGAAAAAAGCTGCTTCTTCCCATCCTGAGCAGTGAGGGTCATTCATCACTTTTTGTTATTTTTATAGCAGAAGAGAGAGTGCTGGTTCCCTCCCCCTGTCCCCTCCAGCCAGTCCTGGGGACAAATTAGCTAGTCTGAAAATGGATGAGCTCAGGGGTTATTTTCATTTGTATTTTTAATAGTGTAACAGAAACCCTCAGTTCTGCGGCACTCCTTCCAGCAGGGGTAGATGGAGGAAGGCTTCAAAACCTCTGCCGGGGAAGGGACGTGGCCTTTGTCTTCTGCTGCTGACTTGGCAGCGGGCTGCACTCGAAAGCCCCTTAGTGCCTCTGAATCTACCATGGCACAGCGTGAGCCTGGGGGCTCCTGCAAAGTGTGTCTGGTCCGGGGTGAGAAAGCTTTGGGGGATTCTCAGACTAGAGCCCTTGCTGTTAGAAACAAGGGCTGCCTCCTCTCCTAGGGAGAGTCAGATCCTGCGCTCTATTCAGAGCTATCCGTTCATGTGTCATAGGAACGTGCTGCTCTGTTTCATGGTGATGCTGAGCTCTGCATAACCAGTGTGTGCTGTGTGTATGTTTATGCACAAACACGAACATGTTTTATCTCTGTTGGTTTAGTTAGATGTATAAATGTATGTTCAATGGATTATTTTTGAGAGATATCTACTGAACACGTGTAGTTTATATCGCACTGCAGCGCTGCCCGGGTCTGCCACACTGGGAGAGCTACTTGCACTCCTGCTGTGTGATGAGGCTGTAGGGTTTTGCTCTTTACTTGTCTTCGCATTTGGATTGTTTGGGCGTTGAAGAGCTGTATCCAGACAGCAAGAGAGAGAAGATTGGATAGCAGAGGCCTTCAGGATAATACAGATGCTACATGATCCCTTCATCACTGAAGGGACATTGCTTCAATTACTCTGCCAATCACCTGTCTCTCAGCCTGCACATCAATTATTGTACAATTGAGGGATTCGCTTCACAGAGTAGCCAAAAGTGGCAGATATCTGTATTTCGAAGAGGCCATTTTGCATAATTCTGTGCACAAGGGAACAGAGTTGGGAGGTTGGATCCAGAGCCCCATTTCTGTGGAAAATTTCAAGCAAGCAGGTGAGGCCTTTGGTGTATTAAGTTACTGGGACATTGCAAATTGGGAAGATTTTATTTGTAATGGTAGAAATTGCTTTTGTGTCTCATGTGTCACTCCAGTGAGTTTGTTCAGAGAAAGGGCAATGAGGAGAAAGGGATGGTGATTTCTCCTGCTCTCTCCTTTCCTCTGCCTTCCCCCCACCTCAGAGGAAGCTCGTGGAGCTGCAGTGCATACTGTGATAGAGGTGAAGCTGCAGCCAGATGTTGTGTTGCTGGAATAGAAGTTGTTGCTGTCTAATAGTCCTGGTTCCTGCACAGTGAAGACTGGAGGGTGTAGGTTAGGGCAACTGGCCCTAGCACTGCCTTGCAAGGTAAATTTGAATTCTGGGTTTTGCTTTTTTTAATGTCCTGTTGATTGTACAACATGAAGCAAATCATGTAACCTTGGTTGCCTTGTCTGTGATAGAGCGGTGATTATTTATTGTCATTTATAATGACTCGGGGACAAGCAAAGACCATGTACAGCCACTGAAACCTTTTCTGAGAAACTCAAAAGGGGCTAGATCGTCTGGGGAAACAAACTGGCACCGTTCCCTTGGCTTCAGGGAGCACCATTGCTTTGTACTCTCTGTGGCTATGGTTCAGGGCTTCTCCGATAGCCTCGGTAATAGTCATTTGTCTCCCAAAATACTCACTGGTTTCACTGAAGATTTGTGGGTTCTCTTCATTATTAGTATCGTTAATTCTTATTTAGACAGAATTTATGATCCTGTCCAATGAAGTTTACTCAAAGTGGTATCTTGAAAATGCACTTAGAGGATTGTGGGGAAGGACAGTCCAGTGGTTAGCGTGCCGTGCCCTGCTCCAGACTGCCTGTGTCACCTGGGGCAGGTCACAGAGGGCCAAAGCCAGAAGTCCAGGTTCAGATTCCTTTGGGGAAGGTACTTGTGAAAACTGGAGTGAGTTGACAGAAAACATGGCATGAGTGTGTGGGTGGTTTGTAGGCTGCCTGAATATCACTCCAAGCGATACAAGATTTTGAGTATCGGTTTCCTATTGTCTTCTCCTTCCTTTGAGGGTATTGCGAGAAGAAATACCATACAGATAGTAGAGTGGTCAGATTCAATAGGGAAAGAACAACGTCACTGTCTTGGATGATTTTTGCCCTCTTTTAAACAGGGCTCTTCCTCTATAGAGATAAGTCACGTTGCTCTTGTAGCAGTTCTGACTCTAAGAGGGGATCTCTCCCTGCTGAGCCCAGCTGGGCAGTAGGGCTGCGGGCAGGCAGCACCTGCACGTGCTCATACTTCATCCTTTGACAAAAATTGCCACTTCCACCATCTTGCGAAGCTGAGGGCTGCTAGAGGCCAGGGACTGGATGTAGTTCTTGTCTTTGCTGGACCACAACCTTGGAGGGTGAGGATTCAAAACCCAGTGCTGCCTGCAGTTGTGTGGAGCTAGCTCTATTGCTGGGAACTTTCTTGCCAATTTTTTTTTTGAAATTCACTCTTCCACTTAGACTCTTCATTATCACTGCCACTTGCTGGGACTGACAGCTGCTAACAAACACCAAGGGATTCCAGACAGCTTTGCAGACTATCTTTGACTGCCTCAGGCAAAGCCTGAAATGCATACAACATGAAAATAACCTATTCTGTTCACTTGCTGCCTCATACCCTTCTTTGCCTGGGGTGGGGAGTGATAGGTGAAGATCAGGTCAAGCAGGTAGAGGTGGTCATATGTCGCAAGGGACTCGATATGGGGGCTGTATCTTTATTCCTGCTGTGGTTATTCGTTAGGGAATCTTGTAGGCCCTGATTTGGGAAAGTGACCTCCCGCACAAAGTGTGGTTCAGTCTGTGCCCTCGTGTTTTCAGCTTGGCCTCAAAAGGAAGCAAAGCTGATGTGATCCTGCTCTATTATGTGTGTGTCTCACTTGTGAACTATCGTGTATGATAAAGAGATTAGGTATTAAAAGTCCTGGGAAATAAATCAGCCTCATGCTGTCAGTTGGCTCAGTCAGAGGAGGGAGACCCTGAATGATGGCATTTCTTTGGGGCACAGCTTTTTGTTCAGCTGTGTACACAGCATTGAACCCAAGGTTCCCCAGTTCTTCTTGGGCCTCCCAGGGGTGCAGGAAGGCATGTCATCTCTCTCTCTCTTCCTGCTGCATCCTCAGCCTGTGAGCAGGGATCCCTGGGCTTTGATGGTGCGGTACTTGTCTGGAGCTCACTAAGATTTCTGAAACTGGTTTATGGCTCTGAGATTGTTAAAACGTGCTGGTCAGGTTTATCCTTGCTAATCCTGAGTTATTCAAATGGGCTGCTCTGTCTTTCATGTTAAACAAACAGACAAACAAAAAGCCTTAGGAAGCAAAGTCCTGATTTGCTGATTAGACCCAGCCCTGCTGGAATCTCATCCTAAAATCCATCTGAGTGCATCTGGTAGGCTCCCCTGGAGAACTGCATTATTTTGAGACTTGAAGGGCTGACTTGAAAAACATTTGCATTCAAGTACAGATCAGAATGACCTGCAAAAAACAAGCACAGGGTCAGCTGTCTGAGGCATGAATTTGCTCTGTTAAGTGTGAAGAGGTTGTAAAAGACAGTCAAGAATATTAGTGGAAGGAAGAAAAAAAGAGCATATATGCTAGAATATATTTTCTGCTTTCTGTTTATTAGCAGTTAAAACACTGATACATTTCTGACACTTTTTGTATTTAGCCAGGAATAAAAAGTGACATGACCTGAAGAAAATAAAATAAAGTAGTTCGGGGGGGGGGGAAATTATTTCTTCCTTCTGCACATAATCTGGAGAGTGTAGAAAAGATGGCAAGATTTAG
This sequence comes from Balaeniceps rex, assembly GCA_013401315.1. Taxonomy (NCBI): domain Eukaryota; kingdom Metazoa; phylum Chordata; class Aves; order Pelecaniformes; family Balaenicipitidae; genus Balaeniceps; species Balaeniceps rex. The sequence goes on from VYZW01036675.1 coordinate 73,041, forward strand.
AGAGATGTTCCTTTCTCACTGGCCTTGTTCTGCAAGTGTGCATGCATTGGGAGAGGGGTGCAACATAAAACTTGCACACAAACTCCTGAACTCTTTTGCATACTTTGCTATCTACTCTTGTTGTAACTTGAAAGTGTCTCGCTTTCTCTTAATTTAACTGAAGAGCTCCTAGTACTTTTTCCAAGCCCTAGGTTACAAGACCTTCCAATACTGTGAAAAGGAGTCCTCCTTTGACCTTGCAGTGAGGTTCCTCCCTCCAGAGCAGCAGCTGGAGAGTTAGGTAAGTTCATCCATGTGCCTGCTCCTTCTGTGCCTCTGGGGCTTTTGGAGTAAGATGAGGCAAAGGCTAATTCGTGGTCCTCTATCCTAGCTCGGTTAACACATGGTGTGTTTATTGCCTTCTGTTTCCAAGCCTGGTTAAAGCTCTTCCATTCTAGGCTGTCAATTGGTTTGATTTTGATTTGGCTGATTGGTTTGCCTCTTACTCCAGCAGCTAGGTGCACTGCATGCAGGTTTTTAGTTGTATAAACAAGAAGGTCTCCTTATCTCTTTCAGTTTTCTCTTCAGTGAAAGATATGTCCCAATATTAGGTCCCAGAAGAGATTAATAAAAGCTATTACACCCATGGGGGATTGTTCACTTACTGCGGCTGTGTCCTGTCCAGTTTAAAATGATCCCTTTCCTGTTTTTCATCAGGCACCACCTAATACGTATGCATCCCTGCTAGGAGGTTTTGCCTGATGCTCAGCTTAATATATTCTGTGCACAGTTTTGTCCCATTATTCCTAGTTAAACTCTCTTGGATCACCCAGAACATGAGGAATGTGCAGCAGCTTCCCACAGCACAGCATAATTAGCTACTTCAAAAACTACCTGCAAAGAGTGATGCCCTCATTATGCCGAGCAGAGGAGAATTTGGTGGGGCGAGATGTCTCCAGAAAGAAGATGCATTTCACTTCTGAGAAAGAACAAGAGGCAGCCATTGCCCTCCTGCAGTTAGCTTTATCACTGATTGCCTTGGGAGCTTGAAGGCACATGGCAGTGCCCCATGATGAAAGCAAACACCTTCGAACATCCATTAGTTTATGGTGATTAAAATAAAGCCTTGTGGTTCATAGGCTGCACTGTTCCCAGGAAGTAATTGCAAATGTTTGAAAAAGCTTTCCTTGCTGTTCCATGGAAGGCCAGTGTTTTGCTAGGAGTCCTCTAAAACACATGTGTGAGTGCCACTTTAATCAGCCTCAGTGCTACAGCAGTACAAGTAACCCATCACACCGGTGCTGGCTGGCTGGAAGAATTCTCCCCCACCATGGTTAAAACAAATCTGGTTCATCGGTTGTTCCTTCACTGATTCCCTGATGAAACAGAGAACCCAAAAAAGCTGGTCTTGGATCGAGAGCTGGCCCTCAGTTTTTCCCACTTTATTCCTGGGATCCAGAGCTGGCGAAGAAGTTTCCAGTGCGTGTCTGTCTAATAACAATAATGCTCAATATTTCTGCAGCATTTTCCATCTAGGATCTGAGTGCTTTGCAAACAAAAAATAAATAAGCTTACTGTCAACCCTCTAGGGTAGGTATTATGATACTTACTTAACAGATGTGTAAACGGAGGCACAGAGAGCTCAAGTTTTTCATGTTCAAAGCACTTTGCAAATACTACCTAATTGATCTTCATACTGGCCTTGTGAGGTATGTATTGGTCCCTTTCAAGGGCAGAGCAAAGTCACTGGTAGGACTAAGGAGTCCTGCATGCAGGTCATCTTGAGCTACCGCACTAAATAACAGGGTATCCGTTGCACCCAGCTTCAGACAGCCTGTGCAGCTGAGCAGTAAGTCAGCTGGTGTCTCTGGGCTCCCTTTAAAGTCAAGGGGGAGAGAGTTCAGAATCAAGCTGGACTTCTGTTGAACTTGATTATTTTAATTTTCTAAAGCCTGTTCATAGTCCTATCAGGCTCTTTTCTTTGAAGCTTCTTAAAAGCCCAGACTTGGGGTCTGGAATAGTTTTCAACAAGACTCAGAGTCAGGAAATGATCGTTGCAGTTCTGATTCCTGCGCGATGGCATAGGCAGGAGCCAGGGCAAGCACAGACAATCGATCAGTCTCAGGATTAATACCAAGAGGAGGGCTCCTTGTTTTGATTTTGAGGATGGTGGCCTGGTTCTCTCTGCTTGCGACTCTTCTATAAATGTCACATTCTTTGAAGACAATCCCTATGCATTGCACCTATGTAGGACATAAAAACTGTCTCTTGGATGTTTTTATGCTAGTCTAGTATTTGAATAAGTGCTTCATATTGAATGTTAGTCATAAATGGTTCTTTCTCTTCTGTTCTGTGATCTAGGGAAAACAGCTCAGCCTCTTTGATCTACATGGGATGATGTTGATTCTTGGGACTGAGATTTTACTGCTCTTCAGGTATTATTTGTTGCAGCTGGGGATACTAGCCAGCATTACCAACCCTGCAAGTGTCATGGGAATAAGAAGATCCCTGGTACTTGAAAAGTTCACAGACAAAATGGAGTATTTTTCTGCCTGACAGTTCTTGTGAGCTTTAGAAATTATGCTACAGGCGGCTGTGAACGTTGCTTCTGACTATTCAGTATCCAGCAATTACAGTCAGTGAGTTGCTACTTACTCATCTAGGGATTCAGGGCTCTGACTCTAGAACTCGTTATGACGGCTATTTTTGGCCAACTTGGATCACTTGCTGGCAATTCCTGTTGTTAAGAAGTAAGTTTCCTAAGTTTAGTATATGTATTTCCACAGTATGTAATAGTTCATAAGGTTTGCAAAAGACTATCTGGATGAAACCGTGCTTTGAGAACAAAGGGCTACATACATGTACAATATGAGTGTGGGTGCATATCTGTGTGCAAACACACACGTACGGGCTTACATGTGAAGTGTGGTCAGGAAATACTACGGTGTGACTTTGAGGTGACAAGCCAGCATCTCTCTGCTGAAGTCAGTGGAGCTATGCTGATCGACATTAGTGGATGGTCTCATCCTATGAGTTTTTAAAACACAGATCCTAGAGAGCACTGAAACACTTTATTAGCCTTTAACAAGGCAGAGTTATATCAAGTTTGTTCAGTATTAATTATACTTTCTGCAGTGTTCTACCTACACCATCAATTATTAATTAATCTCACTCTATATTTTTAGCTGTTACCTGTCCCTAATCACCTTGCTGCTATAACTTTCTGGTCTTATGCCAACACGTGTTGCCAGACCAGTTGAAGACATTAGTATGAATGTAATTACCTCTTTATTGCTTGTGTAATTTTGAATCCCCTATGTAGATTACATTAGACATACTTCTTGGAGAAGGAAAGGTAAAATATGTTTCTCCCCTGCAAGTAGTTCTACTTTTTCATGCTAACAGCTGTCCTTCTCGCTCTGAGACAGGAGAGTGACCCTTGCATCACATGGAGATGAATCCTCCATGCAGTGAGCTGGATGCTGTGAACCAGCTCTAAACCAGCCATGATGTAGTTGTGTTAATGCAAGGCGAGGCTTTATTGAATAAGCTCTTCTGTAAGCAGGCTGTACAGCTCACCAGCGCTGCTGTGTGTCATCTGGGTCAGAGCTGCTTGTGTCCAAAGGCAGGTACCCACGGCTGCACCTCTTTTGAGCTCTGGAGATAACCTTTTGCCATTTCTGGGCTTTGACGTTTGCCTCTTCAGCCCTTGGCTCTGATTAATCAGTGATTCAGAGACACAGTGGTTTTCATTAGGAAATTACTGCATGCGAGGGCCCTCTTTTGCCTGCCATTTTTTGATGCTGTCACTTTGTCATGTGTCCATGATAATGTCAAAATGAGAGAATGAGGGGGCAGAAGCTCCCTGGAAGCAGCATGGTCCCGGTATTAAGGGATTCGAGTTTATCCTGTTTCTATACTAAGTTCCTTTTGCCTCTCTTGTCACAACTATCACATCAAGATGTTGCCATAAGCCTTCTCTCAAAGCTGCCCAGGAAAAAAAAATATATAGCTCCTTATTGTGCATGTTAAATCTTCCCACCCAACTGTGCTGCTTGCAGCTGTGGCTGCGTTTGTGTGCTCGGGCATGTCCAGGACTGCAGGTTTCCAGGCACAAGACAAAACCCTGCCAGCCAGCAGACTTTTCAGCTAAGCCTGCCTTTCTTCTGCTTTCCAATGGCTGCTTCCCTACTGCTCGGCTACTTGTTGTTTGTGTAGATGAACAAATGTCTACACAGCTGGTTGCAGTGGTCATTGCTAGGAAGGAGACAGTTACAGAAGAGGCTGAGGCTGAAGTCCCTTCCTTTCTGCAGCTGAGCACAGCTGTGTTTGTCAGATGGTGTTTGTGTCCCTGCTTTGCGGCAGTTGGTGTGCTCGGGGTTGCAGAGCCAGCTCTTCAGCCTGATCTAGCTTTGCGAAGGTCAGGGACTGGGCTGTGATATCAAGTCCTTTTATTCCCTCCTGAGAAACATGAAGGGCTGTGGTTGAAGCTAATCAACTGATTTGCTGTTTCATGTCAGTAAGTGTGAGTGGAGGGGGAAAGGGTGTGTTTCTCGGGGTACAGCTGCAGAAGGTGACTGTTTTTCTTGGGAAGGGGAAGTGGAAAGGAGTGCTGAGGTAACTCAGAGCAGTGTTATTAGAAAAGGAGTTGTACATCCATAACCCAGGCTTTCATTTTAACTTTGGAGTAATTACGTTCCTCAGAGCTGGGTAAATATTTGGGGAACTCTTTTCTTCTTGGATGCTCATCCTTCATCCACCCAGCCAAGATACTTGTATGAGCAAAACTGCATATCAGTTAAAGTTGAGTACCTTGACACAAGTCCTTGAACTGCAGGTCTGGAAGCATCCACTCCAATAAATTAAATGTTACCAGTGTTTTGGATGAGTAGTCATGCAGCAGAAAGGAAGAAGAGCAAAGCCATTAATTGAGCATAACAGGAAATACTTTGGAGCAGATTACAAGAGGAACTATACAGCCACACAAGACTAGGCTATCCCAGGTGTTAGGTCTGAGTTTGCAAGAGCAAACATCTGCTTCCTTCTTTCTGCAGAGAAGAGTTGGCAGGGCAGAGTAAAGACTGTGCTGGTGTACAGAGCTGTACTGGTGCGTACCATCAGCCAGTCCATGCGCTGTCAGGGTTTGCAGTAGACGCAGACAAGCAAAAAGCTGTTATGTGCTAGGTGTGCCGGTGGAATGCAGGGAAATCTCTGAAGCATTGGCTCCTGAGACTAGCCATTGGTTAGACATGTGTCTACAGCTACGGACACAATCTAGCTGATAGCAGGTAAGTTTGGCTGAGTGAGTATATTAGAGACCTTGGAGTCATGTCCAGCGTTTTCCATAGCAGCTGTGGAAGAGAAAAGCTTTGCACAGAGGGAGCTCAGAGCACTCTTTGCCTAGCCAAGCAATCAGGTGGTGCCAGGGCATCGGTATCCCAGCCTGCTGGGCAGCAGCTGCTTTACCCACTTTGGAGTAAAAGGCCTTTCCTGGCTGGCTGGAGAGGGGCTCGTGGGCAGGTGCTCTGTTGCTGCAGGTGGGGAAACGATAACTGCTAAGCTGTAGAGCAGGGTTGGAGGTTTCCATGCTCACCACAGGGGCAGAATAAGGCTGAGAAAGGAATTTGTTGTCCAGAAGGCTAAAATTTCAACTTGTTTAGCAGAAATGGGACTAGTTTGCTGCAAAAAGGCCATTCCCTCAGAGTGCAAGAGGACAAATTCTGAGGCAGGTGACTGCAAGCATGACAGCTGTGGGTAAGCAAAGGATTCCGTAAGTAACTACAAATTAAAATCCCTCTAGAGCAAGTGCAAGATGTCAAACAGCTAATCGGGGGAAAACCTGGGAACATCCAGTCTAATAATTAGCTGCAATTAGTGTGGCCCATCAAATCCACTGCCAGGATCATCTAGGCAGGTTTGCCATGGGTCAGGCTGGCAGTTATGACTACCTAGTCCTTGCTGTTTGCTGTCAGGAAAGCTGGGGATAGGAAGGCAAAATAAAATGCATAAAAATGCAAAATATAGGGAGTTAGATCTCAGCTGGCACAAATTGGTATAGCATTTTTTGACATCAGTAGAATTATACCTTTCACTGAATAAGATCTGGCCTGCTATTTTTGCAGTGGTTTTGATTGCTGATTTGACTTTGGAGTTTAAGTGGTGCTGATAGGTTCAGTTCATTATAGGAGCTGGATTCTAGACTGTGAATAGAGCTTAGCAGTAACTTTTCTACAAAGTGATGCTGTTCTGTTTTCCCTCAGAATTTGCCAATTTGTCAAATTTGTTTGCAGAAACAGTGTGATTTTGATTCTGGAGGAATCAAGCAGCTATTGAATGCAGTCTGCTTGGCAGTTTTATCCTACCTAGATCTGCTTTAGAGCTCAAGCGCCTGCCCAGCAACTCAACTTGCTGAAAGCCTGGAAGCGCGGGAGTTCTGGCTCCCAGCTCTGGTGTCCCATATGGTGCTCCTCAGGATGGCAGTGCCTGCTCCGTTTCACGCAGAATTAAAAACATTTTCTCTGCTAAATGCAATAGTCATTCTCCATCCAGCTCTAATGTGAATTCCTTCGTGCTGTATAGGGTTCTTATGGCTGACTATTGTACAGCTCCAGCACAGCAGTGTTCAGTGCAGCTGAAGTATTTACATGCTCACGGGATGTGTTAGGTAGTAATTTTGAACTAAGTGACCACATCTGAGAAGCCTGTGAGAATGCAGGGATGCTCAATGCTGGCTTGAATTCCTCCAAGCTTACATCTCCGTGTGCCACATACCAAAATATTTCTTCCAAAATTCTTTTGGGTTTTTTCTTCTTGCCAAGTGTGAAATGCCTGGAGCTGAGGACTTTTCCAGAGAAAGGACATTCCCACCCATCTTCAATGCTTGTCATGTTTACTGTGGAACACCAAGTTCCCTGAAGTCCCAGCAGCTGCTTTGCTGTCTATGTATTTATTTCCTCCTGTCAGGACTTAAATTGGGAGGCCATGAAGCACTCCTGTAAATGTAAAATGGTACAGAAAGCTTGAAGAATAAAGGAGAATAAGGACAGACTCTGATGTTCGCTTCCCCTGCTCAGAGCTTTAAACTGGCAGAGCCTGGCCACTCCCTGCCTGGTTCTTCATGCTAACAATTGTGCTCTTATTTCAGAAAGATCCAAGGGAAACAAGTTAAAAGCAACCAGAGAAAAATACCTTTTACTGAAGCACTAGCGGGCGGTATGGATCTGTTATCAGTTTGTGTGGATGTCTTTAGAGGATATAATTTGGACAGATACATTCTGTGCCTCTGATGCTTTCACTGGGCTTAACTGCTGAGTTTGGTAAATCCATGTGACAATGCATATGTTAAAAACTATTAAGAAGTTAGTAAAGATTTACTGCCAGACAGCACACGAAATGGAGAAGGAAGAGCATGGAAGTAATTGTACCACGTGGCCTTGTGAAGTGATGGTGATACATAGCAGTGTTGATGACTGGGCTGGAAAATGAGAGTTGGACCTCTTGGGCTTCCTCTCCCTTTTGGCCAAAGTGGTTGTTAATAGTAAAGTGAGCTTGAAAGTAACCCTATTCACAGGGCCATGAGGCTCCATTCAAAACCTCTAAGGAAAATGGGACAATTGCATTTGAGGCTCCACGTATTAAGAGGACAAGACCACCTTAAGTCCCTGAGAACACAGCAGAAAGACTGAGAGATGCAGATTTTCAAACCTGGCTCTAAATAACCTTTTCATCTCTTTAGTCAAGCTTACTTCTGGTCTGACCCTGACAGTCGTAAATCTCAGAGCTGATTCTGAAGAGATGGGAACAATGAGGGATAATTGCCCTGTAATTTGGAGAGCCTTGGTGGGGATGGAGGTATATCAGTACATGAGAGGGAGGAATGACTCCCATTATTACAGTGAGAAGCAGAAGCTCTCTTTGTTATTAAAGTTGAGTGACAGCCCTGTTGTAACTTCCTCATGCCTTTGCCAAAATTTAGATATATGCACCGATACGTGATTCTTCAATGAAAAATCATTTTCTAATAAGTAATAACAAAGTGGGAATTCAGATGGTTCAGCTTCAGCACTTGAGTTTCCTAACTTCTGAGTGCCCATTTTTTGAACCTTTTCCCTTCTTATAGTTTTGGGTGACTTCTTTCTTTTGCTAACGCTTAGTAACCTAGCATGGATCTGTGGCTCTTAATTCAGCAGAACTTTTGACAGCAGTGGGGCCCATGAGATAAACCACCCCATTGTCAATAAACTCTGACTCTTTCCTCATTATATAATAATGCAAATGTAATAATTTCTTCTCTGCTCCACTTGTTACTCAATCCCTGATTAATTCAGAAATGGGCCAGTAGTGAATATACAATTGCAACTGCTAGCACAGTTTAATAGGAAGTTTGGGTTATTGTCAGATTGCTATTAATAACACTTGTGATGAGGCACTGACTTTCCCTGAGCTGTTTAAATGTCACTGCCGGAATCAGAGGGGTGAAAGGAATCTAATCTCTCTTCCCCAACCCTCAACTCTGTATCACAGGAACTTCGATGTGCAGTTTTTCCTATTGTTTTTCAGTCCATCATAGAAGTGCTGCAGTGACTAATTCTTGCATAAATCATTGCCATGACAACACCTGTAAAATATACTGTCAAATAGTGCCAAAGTGCTTGGATTCCTTCAACTCAGCCAAAAGGCTGAAGAGACACAAATGTGGGTGAAGCAAGTGCACAAACCTGTTTCTAGCAATGAAGGAATGGTGAGCAGTGGGACTGGGGTTTTGGAAAAGTCTCCCTCCCTGCCTGCCTGCCTTCCTCTGTCCTTGGGAGCTGATCAAGGCAGCTATCAAGGAGTAATCTGTGTAGTGGTGAGTACCCTGATGGGGTACACAAAGGTCTGGCTCTGCAACTGCCTTCTTTAATAGCCCTTGGTGTTTTCCTCTATCTCCGGTTGCTTATTGACTTCTTGTTGGAGCAAGTGCAGCTCGATGGCACTGTGCCTCTGCTCTGTGTCTGGCACAGCAGGGTCTTGATCTCACATGGGCTTGTTAGATCCTCTGTAATGCAGAGAGCAGGGCGACAGCCCAGTGTGGCCAATTTACGGCAGATGAGGACTGGGCTCCTTTCTCTTTGTTGGACTGCATTGATGATGAAGTATTGATTCTCATCTACTGGGAAAATTAAGGACTTTAAAACAAGGACTGGTAAGGTGATCAATATTTATTAGGACAGGGTAATCTTGTTTTGACTTTTAAACTTAGTGGATTTGATACACGTCAGCAGCAGGGCCGTAAATGTGTAGTAGTGCAATGTGCTTTTCACCGGGTAACATCTTTTATAACTCAAAGCCTAGCTCCAGTTTAATGGCAAAATATATCAACCCATTTTTCTCCTGTTCCTACTAGCTCTTTTTTATTCATTCTAAAAAGAAGGTCTGTGAAGGAAAAATTGAGCAGAGAGGTTACTGATTGCTATCTACAGTCTTGTCGCAGAGGAAAATTTACTAACACGGGGTAACATAGGAACAACTCGCATTTAACGAATTTCATCAGAAGTACTTTAGAGGTAGTAGGACTGGATGAAAAATGAGGTATGGCTTTAATACCAATATAGAATCCATCTGTTTAGGTCCATCTACTTTTTTCTCAGACCTTATTCATCCTTATTGAGTGTGAAGTCTCCTGTGATATGTGAAGATATCAGTTTCACCTCAGTTTAAAGGCAAGACTTCTCTTTGGGCAGTGTTTCCTACTAATGTATAAAGGGAAGAAGGAATGGGTACCACGTGTAGAACAGTTGGTGCCTGCAGTGACAGCATGCTAGGTTTTCTTTTGAAGTGTTCTCCTATGGAGTGACTTTATTTCTCCAGAGTCCTGGCTCTTGACCTGATTTTTCTACTCCAGGGTACCTCCTTTGGTCACTGATATGTAAGCATGTGAAAACGTTGCTATTTGAGTTTCTCTGGCTGGGTATAATGCAGAGTAGTGGAGAATGGAGGCTCAGAACTGGACCTTCAGTTAATGTAAACCAGTGAAGCTCCAGCAATCATAGGTCATTTTAGATGGTTCCTTGTCTAACATGTTCTTAAAAATCTCCTCTTGTGAAAAATGTAGGACCTCCCTATGTAAAGGTGAAATGGTAAATAAAATATGGGCATGCTTGAAGTGAAAAGGGTTCATAGTATATTGCCCAAGAGAGAAGCGGGTAGACTTTGTTACCTGAATGGTTCTGGGCTGTCCCTCGGTGATTTGTTTCTGTGCTTGAGTATTCTAAGAGTTGCAAAGTTTCACCTCCAGTCAAACCGTAAATCTCCCAACTGGAGATTGTGATATTGTACGCAAGTTCACCCTGTGGCAGCATTCAGGAGGTGCACTGAAATGGAAATTGAACTTTCTCTTCAGACTCAACATCTGTATTCTGGATTTTTGTTTTGATTCATTCACTAAGAAGGACTGAGGGAAAAGAATGTGGTTTTGTATGATGCATTGGCTTAGCCACAGTCAGTAATCCTCAGGGAAGGAGAACAAGTGCAAACCTACACGCTTAGCTGCAGACAGACCTCCTGATGCCTAACAAGCAATGACTAAAAATGTTTCCTTCCTCCCCTCTCTAGCTCCAAGAGAATTAATCCCAAATGAAAACCTTTGTTTGCCTAGCAAGAGCCGGCAGGCTGAACTCTCGCTTGGAACATGTGTTTCTGCAGTGTCACCAGCAGACCTGGGTAATTTGTGTAACAAAGAGTTTACTTACTGAGAAATGCAGTTTCTGAGTGGGAGGAGGCAAAGCTGTTTGAATTTGGGTCAGATTCAGCAAACAGTTTCTGCCAAAAAAAGAAAACACCTAAATATCTCCCTTTTATTGCTTTTCCAGATAATCAAAATATTTCATTTTATACTTTCCAAGCAGCAGCAAAGTAAAAATACAATTCAGAATTAACGTTTTCTTTTCGCTCGGGAGTATCCCACACTGAAAAATGCAGATAAGCAGCAACTTTTGCCCATGAAAAATGTCTTATTTAACAAACCCCATGGTTTTTCACAGGAAAATACCTGCACGATTCCGGTGCAGATGGGCGCTCATATTCCTCCTTCCTCAGAGTGGGCCGGCTGGTGCAAGGTTGTCTTCTGTATCATTTGCTTGTTAATAGAAAAAAAGCCAGCAGATGGTGCTCGAGAACATACACCCTGCTTTTGGAGGTACGGCCGGCTATAACTCGGGTGCATGCAGCCCGGCGGTGTCCGGGGGCTGGGGGTGCAGACAGCCCCTGGCCAGGCCGGAGCAAGGGTACCGCTGAGCTGTAGCTGGGGTGAGGACGTGTGGAGGGGAGAACAGGAGGTGAATTGGGCATCTCCAGGCCTGTTGCTGCCCAGGTAGCACATGGTGGTGCTCTCCCTGCTCTGGCTGAAGGTGTGATGCTGCTGCTCTGCCTTTCCGTGCCGTGTCTCTCCCTCCCCAGCTCTGGTTTCGGCTCCTCCAGTTGCAGTGTTGTTAGCCACTGGTGACTGCACACTCGATAGCTTTGGGTTGTTAGCAAAGATCTGTGAGGTTGAACTGAGGGGACACCAGACTGGCTTTAATGCTGCTTTTTAGATTTTTTCAGTAAAGACACTAGATTTTTTTTTTCTTTTCTGGGTTGTAAACGACTGAAGAAACAAAGAAGTGATGGAGGAAGATGTGTATCTGTAGCCCTTGTTTTCATCCACTGGGGCCAAGAAGGTGGATTTTGTTTGTAGCAAAAGCAGAAGTGCCCACAGACTCCCCTCAGTCTCTAATCCCTGGGGACTAAGGGCAAAAACTCTTAACTGCTCTGCTCAGTGGGGATTTGTGCTGAAGTTGCCGGGGCTGGCCGTGCCCCGTGCTGCTGTGGTTTCAGAAGAGTTGCTCCAGATTTACAGCAGCAGATCAGACAGCATAGACTCCCCTTCTCCCCTGTGTCATGGCTTGGTGAAGGCAGCCTAGCACCTGGTGACATTTTCCCATCCTGACAGCTCATCTCTTTAAGAGCTGTGATGCCAGACAGAAGTTTGTGTCGTGGTGTCCCCCCACCCCTCCCCCCGCCAAGGGAGAAGTAAGCCTGCTCCATCCACTCCCTTAATGTGTGAATTAAGCACAGAGGGAAAGCAAAGACATACAAACATCTGTCCTGTTCCTCTGCTGTGGAGGTGCTCAGGCTGTGAGATGGTGTATTTATGCTGTTACATTCTGTGTACACATGGGGCTGAAATTACCGGGGCTGCAAATACAGCCTCTGATGTCATATTTACAGATGAAGCAACTCCTCTCTTTTCTTCCCATGCTCACTCGCTTTCCAGACTGTCAATATTCACAGTTTCTGAAGGCTCTGTTTGAGAAGGTGAAGGGCAAAAAAACATGTCCTGCTCGTATGGCAAGCTGCCCCAGTGCCCGTGGTGGTGCTGGCCTGTGGCAGTGTGCTGTGATAATGTCTGACTTGTGCGATAAATTCATGCTGCTGCCAGAGAGGTACAGGGCAAAAGAAGGTATGTGTCTGGTTTTGCACCTCCGAGCCATATACGTATGTGCATATGTGCATATCTACATAGAAAACCTGCCATATGTAAGGTCTGTGGGTTTGAATATCAAGCTGTGTACCAGGGCTTTGAGGCTTTGCACGTGCTTGTGAATGTTTACGCACAAAGGAAATTGTGATGGTACGAATCTGTGTGAGCACTTACCTTACAGGCAGTGCTCCAGAAGAAAAGTGAAGAGTCTTATCCTTTCCGAGACATGTTGTGGCACAAAAAGACTTGAGGGAGGGCTCTCAGAAGCTATTGCTGGTATTTCGTGCTTTGACTTGCTGCCTTTTGTGGAGATCAAATCATTTAGCTGTGATAGTCTACCAGGCAGCAACAGTTTTGTTTAGTCACGCCATTTTGGTTCATATCTTTCTAAACCATGTCCTCTGAGGGGAAATATTAACTTGTGTAGACCAAGGTACAGTATATTGGCTAGTTCATCTCCCAGGAAGGTTTGTGCTTTCCATAGGCAGTGCTCAGAGATGGACATACTCTGTGTGTGGATTTAGGGAGGCTGTTAAAATTCATCTACTTGGTTTCATGCAGTCAATGCCTTTAGCAATGAGCTGAAGAGGCACAGATTTGGAAATACCTGCTCCTACCAATTTCATCTTCTCTAGACAGTGTGATTACCCACAGTGCATTTCCCATGAGTGCACTGAAATACATTTAAAGTTGCCTTCTGACACTCCAGATAGCTTATTTTGTAGCTATTGCAGGCTGAGTATATTCTACAAGCTGGAAGCTGCTTGCGCCTCCTTGCTCACCTGAAGTGTTTTCTCCCTTCCCTCTTTGTTTATGGAATTTGTGTCTCCCTCCATCTTCCCCAGACCACGAGCTTGGTGTGGTCTCCTTCTTACTAGAGCACAGTTCTTTTGCAGTGATAGAGCCTCTGTGGAGTTACAAAATTACCAAATAACTTTACTTTTTAAGGAGGGTGAGGTGGGAAAGGAGAGAAGAAAATTCTTATTCCAAAAGGGGTATATGATGCTTTTTTCAGGATTTTTTTCCTAACAAAACCCATCAAACTTTATCAATGTTGTGTCAATTGTAGGGGAAAACACTTTTTTTCACCGAAACAGATGAGCATAACACTATCAGTCAGTGGAGAGGTAACTTTTATGTCTCAGCTCAGGAAAGAGCAAGGCTGAGCTCAGCTAGGCTGTGTTGCCTGCTGCCAGGCAAGCTCTGCTTCAAAAGGAAAGGCTGTTGATGAGCGTAAGAGGAGTAACTGGCTGATGGGACCCTGGATGCTCCCTGATTGTGCACCCTCCTCTCCCCCTCTCCGAGCAGTGGCTTATTTTGACCCTTTCACCCGACTTTGGAACTGATCACACCGTTAAATCTTGCTGCCTCGGATACAGCAGAGCAGCGCCCACCAGAGACGATGGCCTCAGCCATGTAACTAGTGGCCTTTCCATCTCTGCTAGTATATTCTGCTGCACCAGAGCCTCTTGTCATTACTTTTATAGGAAGCTTTCAGTGGCCTAATTAGCTATTCATATACATCTGTTCCACTGGAATCTGTTGTTAATCTCCTGGTAGGTTTAAGTTTTCCCTCTTACATTTCCTGCATGGCCAGACATCAAAGAGACAACTAAATGAATACTAATACAAAACAAAAATAGTAGGTTCCAGGGTTACCTGATAATTGTTTTCTTGCTAAAATATACATGGTGCTTCTTTCTCTCTGTTAAGGGAAATAATAGTTTGAGCATGTGGGTAGGCCCTTTCAGCCCCCTCAGAGTGCAAAGCTTGCAGACAAGCACAGTTACGGTCCTCCACAGTCCTGCATGTCACGAAGGCTGCGCTTCTAGAGAGCGGACTGGCTTGGCTTTGCCCTGTACAGCCCCAGCATTTCCAGTTATTGTTACAACCTGAAGTACTATACTCATCTTCTAGAAGCGTGATGGCGATTAGCCAGGGCTGCAAGCGAAGCTGTAAATGTTCTGCTGGGACTGCAGCATATGGGTAGAAAGGGGCATTTTTAAGGCTCTTCCTGAAGTAAGATGGAAATTAAAAAGATATTTTTGTCACAGGGCCAGACCCTGAGTAAGCATAATTTGGCTCTGACGACTTCAGAGGAACAGTGCCAGTTTATACAGCTGAAGACCCATCTATGATATTAAGAAAAAACAAACTTCATTTATTCTGTCCTTGTTGGCATCACAATCCGACTATTAAAAAAATGAAAACATAACAGACCAGTCCTGCAGTCACGAAGGCAGCATACATCAAGCCAGTTAAAATGAACAAAAGGGATTCTTTGTTTTCTTTGGGGGGGGGCTTGAGGGCTTCTGTTCCCACGTTTCCTTTGTTAAACAGAAGGGTGAGAAAGCCTTTCTCCTGCGGGAGTCCAAAAGTAGGTGGAGAGGAAAGGCTTTCTGAAAAAAGCATCACATGGTGAGCATCAGAGTACTGTTTTCACAGGGAATAAGGCAAAACCAGAACTTCTCTGGCAGCCCCTTCTCCCGCTTCCCCCCCAAGTTTGTCACGTCCTGATCACAAGCTTTGCACTTCTGTAGTTTTGTTAGTGTAGAATAGCTTACACCAGGCAGTGGTGTGTTCGCAAGGTCGCTCACGAGTGTTTTGACTTGCAATGTTAAGAGAAGTTCTGGCCGCGGGTCATTCAGAATGACTTGCTGGCAATGACAGTTTGTTTGCTTTGTGCCTGGGCGCGCTGGGATGGTTCAGGGTGGTTCAGAAGTGTGCTGCTTCGTTCTCCCAGGGTGCTTTGTGAGGGTGTAATGTGATGGCATGGCAGAGTCATGTAGAAACAGCGTATGGTGTAACGGGACTGGTGGGATTGTATTTTCACAGGCTGCTTCTTTCTCAGAGTATTTTGTTCCTGCAGGACCTTCCATCTTCCTGATAATTGCCTCTGGGCTCCAACCCTTGGGCAGTTGTGAGATGGCAGCAATAATATTCCACCCTTTCACAAGGGGCTTTTGTCTTGGAATTAATTGCTATTTGTCAAGTGCTTTAAAATTGTCAGATGAAACCTGCTAGAACATTCTTCCCTATTTTTTTCTCACCCACTTCAACATGAGGGGAGTGAGTGAGTCAAAGGCTTGTCAGGCTCCAAGTGAGAATACAGGACTTAGCTGGACAGGCGTTTAACCAAACACTGACAGAAAAGCCGTACACATGCATGCAAAATTTGCTTTTACCCCCTGTCTGCTCAGTAACAGTTAATTTACACCTCAGTCCTAAACGGTGAATTTTAATACTATTTTCTTTCAAAAGTGTTACATATAAATTTGCTGTATCCAGTGTAAAAGCGTCTGCAGGCACAGAAATCATTATTGCTGGGCTGACTGCTAAAGACTGATACATTTAAAGAGAAAATATATATTCTCTCCAAAGTGTAAACTCAGATTGTAAATTAAATTTGTCAATAAATATGGAAATGGTTTCCATTTTCCTCTTCTACCCTGCGCTGCCGAGATTGGTTGTTCCAGTACAGTGTCACTAGTGTGGCAAGAAAAATTACTGGCTCCTGCCCCATCTGCGGCTGACAGGCTCCCGGTGTCAAGAGTTCTATTGTCACAGCTTTAGGTCAGTGAGTTAATTGTACATTCATTAATGATAGCAACAACAGAAATTCTTTAGGAACGGAGTCTGGAAGAAGGCAATTGGATTAAGGAACTCAAAGACGTTCTGGACAACTTATCTTCCTAGAAATGTGCAAATGATGGAGTAAGCAACACACAAATGTCAGGCTTTGGTCCGTGCAAGTAATCGTACTACAGATGAGCCTCAGGTGAAATTTCATATTCTGGTGCCTAGTGAGAAAGTTGGATGTGATGAAGAGAGAATTGTCATGCTTTTGGATTCTTCTGTCTGCATATGGGCACGTAAAGTGTTCATCTGCCTCCTGGAGAGATGGTTCCTTGCTTAGTTGAAGCCAGCACAGTGATACCGGGGTCCATGGATCTATCCTGTGTTCTTTCAGCTCATGGTTTTGGCCTTAAATGTCTCTTGAATGAAAGGCTTGCATGTCAGTGTTTGCAAAGCAATCTGTCTGGATGCTACCTGCTGGTACTGGAAGTTGGATTTAAGAGAAAGCAACTTCTAGAGAAAGTCAGGAAGGCAACGCACTCTGAAGACATAAAACTGAGTAATAAGATATGCCTTAGGACCCTCAGGTCCTCCCAGGGGGACCAAACAAACTCAAAACTATCAAAAATGTAATGAAAGCCCATCACTTTGATAAATGGAAAAAATCATCCCAGCATCAGAATAGAAATATAATTTCATTTTATCACACTACGGTCATTAGCCTGGAGAGCAGAGATCTGAGCTTGGGATGCCATTTGCCCTGCCTGGGAACTCGCTGCGATCCCATCAATCCTGACAGGGGTGGTTTGATTTTTTTGTTTTAGTGGAGTTCAGGGGATTTTTATTTCTTGGTTCATTAAAATGCTTCTGTGTCTACCTGGCATAGTTGTCTAGTTGTCGTCCTATTGAATACAAGTCTGTGTTTCTTAAGGTGAGTGGTGGACCTGTTTCACGTGATTACATGATGTTTGCAGGGTTTTTCTGTAAGTGAGAGGGCTTCAGGAGGTTGTGCTCTTCTCTCCCCTCTCCAGGTCACTTCACATCTTTTGGGGGCTCTGACTCGTGCTGCCTTACCCACAGATCAGTGAGGCAGGACCAGTGCAGGATGGAGCTTGCGGCAGGGAGGGGTGGTGGCTGTGACACAGATGCTGTGTTGAGAAGGCGCAGAGGATGGTGAGGGCTCATTTGCTGTGAGCTGCCCGTTTGTCAGCAGCAGGCCGGCAGTTGACATGGTGACAGACACTTACACTTGTTTTGCTGTTGCTGTGCTCCTTTGCAGTGTTTCTGAGAGGTCGAAGAGTGGTGTTGAGACACTTCAGCATCGTTACCGCCTTTGGTTTTGTGGCCCTCCGCTCATGCTGTCTCCCCTCAGCACTTCTGCAGTCTTTATCAAACCACTTTTTCAGCTGACCCTGGTTACTTGCTTTTGAATTCTTCCCCCTCCCCAAAAACCTCCTGTGCCCTGAGATGTGTTATTTTGCGTGCTGCCAGCAGCCCATCTCTCTGCCTCACAGATCCAGCTCTTTTCTCTTTCCCACTTGTCTACAATCCATTATCTATCTTCTCTTGGGCCAAGGAACATAGTTTTATTTAGGGCCAGAGCCAAACCCCTTTTAAATCTCTGAAAGTCGCCTCCTGACATCAGTGAGGCTGAGTCAAATCTGATGTAACTGCACAGGTTGGTGACGAATCCCCAGCCCCTGCAGTGCTTAGCTGGGTGAGTGCTCTGAGCCAGAAAGAAGCTACATCAGGAAAGAGAGCAGGTTCCTTGGGAAAACAAAATGAATTTCTTTTCCTCACCATGCTGCTGCTACCAGCCAGGATCTCAGGGTGTAAGCTGGCCTCCCTCTACCTGCTTGAAAAGTTTTGGGTTTTTTCCCCTCTCTTTGTGCTTTCAAATACACAGTTGTAAAGCACCATGTACCAAAGTCCAGGCTTTGGCTGAGAGTTAAACACCAAGAGTTAAACCCAAGCCGTCGAGTTATAGAAGGCTCTGCTTTATCAGAGAAGTGTCAGGCATCCCCTCGCTGTGACTGCTATCAGTAATTAGCACACCCTACAGAGCCTGCTGCTGAACAGTCCACATGCTAAATGCTGCTTTGTCATCAAAGTACAGTAGCTTGTAACTAATTACATCCCAGCTTTATCTGGGCCAGTTCTTCCTTTTAAATACACTTAATAACTCTGCCTTTGAAGGTTCTAGGCATAAAAATAACCACTTCAAATAATCTCCTGAAGACACGTGCCACATTAGGTATAGAGCTGAAGTAGGCACCTTGGATTATCTGAGCAAAACAAGAGCCCTGGGCCCCTGCTGGGACATGGATGGAGAGCTGCAGTTCTGGTGCGCTGCTTGTGTGTTGGAGAGGAAGGCTGGAGAGCCAAAGTTCATGTTTTACAAGAGTCCTGTGCATACATTGTCGTTAAAGATGTGAGGAAGGAAAAGTGGACTGTGCCAAAAAAGAGCTGCAATTTGACTCGGTAGCGCCTGACCTGAATGGAAAGACTAACAACGTAAGGGCTAAAATCCAGTGTTAGTCCCAAGTCATCCTCCATGACCTGAAGACCATCCATTTCTCTTCCTAAATCATGTTTAAACATTTCCAGTTGCACTGGATTCACAATTCTCTTTCGTCATCCTCTCCCTGACCCTGTCAAAAGAAAGACCAGAGAAAATATTTTATTTTCCTGATCTTGGAAGTTCCTGTGGGATGGGAAACACCTTTGCACGGAAGGAAGGGCTGCTTAGCATGGTGTGAAAACTGGTTTGGAAGTTGGTGGCAAGACCAGGATTCATGGACCTGGTGCCTGTAAGAGTAAGTCTCCACTGGTTCATTTAAAGACTATGTGCCGGTCATTGAAGCCAATGCTGTGAAGTCCGGGTACCATAATTAGGCACTAAAATATCTCATAGGGCAGGGTTGATTTTTTTTTTGTTACAGCTGAGTATTTTTGGTGTGTATTTTTTATTATTACTTCATTTCCTGTTGTATGGCAAGACCATAAACTCCAGCGATGCTTGGGATGGATGGGAATGTGCTAGTCTCTAGCAGTAGTTTCTGTGTCTTTGTGAGTTAGGCAAAAGGCAGAAAATTCAAAGGCAATCCTTGATAGGAGGGAGGAACAGAGCCGAAATGGGGCCTGCGGCTCCTCATCCAAAAGCAAGCCAAACAAAAGAAGCAGCTAGTGCAGCGAAAATGTCATGACTGCAAAGCACCAAGGAGGAAATCAACTTTAAGAGGTAGCAGAAGGGGAATAGATTATGGCACTTTTGAATTAGAGCTGCTAGGGGGATTCCTGGAGGGAAGAGGCTGGGAGTTAAAGGAATTCATTATGGAGAGACTGACTGCACTGGTGAATCACCTGTATCATCTGGGTCCATTAAACCTGCGTCTTACAATGCCCTCAAAATGCAGATGGGATCATTCGGTGTCAGTGACAGCCTGTTTATCTAATCTCAAATGAACTTTAGCGAAGGAGGCTTTGGAGGCAAGATGAATATTTACAACTCTAGCATTTCCCCTGCCACCTCTCCTCTAATTGCAGTTAAAGGTGTTTGTGTGGTCCTGACTGGCATTCAGGCTGATTTACGTGATCGAGTGGCAGGTGGGTTTAATGGCATTGTTGGTTGTCAAATTGACACTGGTGTTTTCTTTCATTTGGAACAAAAATGTGAAGGAGGGTAGAGCTGTGTGCGTGATGTGGAGAGGCAGCGTGCAAAGACTTCAATCTCAAGGGGCCTGTTTTCTATTCATTTGGGATAAATTCAGGATCAGCCCCAGAACTGAAGCAAGTCTCTCTGTCTGTGGTATGAACTGGGAACAACTTTAATAGAGCTGTTGTGGATTTACGTCTGGCCTAACCCCGGAAGAGTCACTCTGCATTTACATTTTAACTCAGCTCTGCCAGTCTGGACTATCTCCAAGAGGCTTCCTTGGCTTCGCTGTATAATATTTTTCAGCCGTTCCAAGTGCAATTGTTAATGGATATCGATATGGAAAATAAAATGAGTAAATTCAATACTTGTGAAAAATCATAAAGCCAACACAAGGAAGGACTGAGCATGCATTCCTTTATCCAGCTGTGCCGATGTTCCTCTCTCCTTACTGCAATTCCTGCTCTGCCAGGTTTGTGCCAGGCCACCAGCCCTGCAAAGTCCAGTCCCAAGGATACTTTGCAATCATCCTTCAAGCCTATTAATCTGTGGCCATTCTGCCAACTCCTTCTTGGCTGTGAGGGTGACAATGCCATTGCTACAGCCTCGTGCTAAGTGAGCAAGAGGGAGGTGACCATGCCCCATGGGCTTCCCACAGCAGCTTCCTCTCAAATGTCTCTTTGATCATGTGAATTCTCACCTACATCAAACGCTAAATGCTGCAGAGAGTGATTTTTCAGTGGCTCCAGACCCAAGCTATCATCAGATCTGCTCCCCCACAATAATCCTATACCTTGCAGATTTGCCTGCTTTATCACAAGAGCAGGAGAAGGCAATACAATGTGTCAGTTTTCACCTTTAGACAGAGTTGATGATTTGCACAGTTTGCAACTTGCCACAAAAAAAACAAAGATTGTTTTGTCAACACTCACATATGGTGGCTCATTCGGCTATACCAGGACACAATTAATTATTTGAGTCTGCTGTCTATCTGTCAGAGCACTGTAAAGAAAAGTTTGGGGATGCATTGTTTGTTTAATCTATAGTGGCTTTTGTTTGCTTCAGAATGGTGGATATCTTTTCTGTTTTGTTTTTTTTTTTCCTTATCTTACCCCTTTCTAAAGCTTTAATTCCTATAATCCAAATGGTCTCTTTTCTCTTGTTGCTGCTGATCAGCTATCCACCAGAGATTAAATTATCTCAGATGGAAGGGCAGCAATAAATGCCCTGCAGCAGCAGAGCTGGTGACTGCAGCAGTCAGCTGGGCTGGGAGGCAAAGCGCGTCGGTGCGGTTGCTTGAGGCCCGGGCTCATCCTGGCTCTTCGTCAGCACTTAACGGAGATCGTGCATGTAGGGAGTGAGCTGGACTCGGCTGTTGCCTGAGTCAGTGAATAAAGACCTTCCAGGTGTGATTCAGCCCTGAGTCACTGTCTGTCTGTCTCTGCTGACTACAGCCGTGGCGGAGCAGGACTGAACTCCTCAGCTGGATGCCTACGGGCAGGAATGGGCACCTGGGCCTCGGTGCCTCCTCTCCAGGGAGAGGGCCACGTCCTGCTGGGATGCATGGTCCCAGCTCCGAGGGCATAAGGGACAGCAGAATTAAGGGGTACAGCTAGATGAAGCCATCTTGTGAGTTGCCACATGGATGGCAGAGCTCAGGAGGGCTGCCCACCATCATCCAGCCCTCAAGGTGGTACGCCCTGCAGTCCTGGGTCAGCATGCCCCAGCAGTGCGGCTGTCCTTTCCCACAGCGGCGGAGGAAAGCTGCAGTGCAGAGCTTTTCCCTCTTACCTGCACACCCCGGGGAAAACCGTCCCCGTGCCATGGCATGCCTTCCTCCAAAAGGAACGTCTTTACGCGCTGGGGCTCTGGGGCCGCTGTGGCGTTTGCAAAGCACTTTAAAAGCTGTGGAAGTGCCAAATATCCTTATGGCTGCTATTAGAAATGCTGTGGTTTCCACAGACAGGTAGCATTCGGGTCAGGAGAGCTTTGGCTGTATTCTCCAGGTGGCAGCTGCTATAAAGGAAACAGATGTTTTGTTACAATTTCTAAGGACCTCTAATAGTTTTGTTATATCTTGGGGAATGGAGGGCTAAGGTCAGCAGCGAGCTGCCATAGCCTGTGCTGCAGGACTGATTTTATCATGAGAAAAATGACTGTTTATTAGTGCAGGGGAGAGTTGGGAACAATATTTCGGGGAGGAGGGGAAGTATTTGTGAGTGTTGGCTTGCTATAAAAGCGTGCATGGACTTGGCTGGGGCTGTAGCTCCCTGTTTATCAACTGCCCATGAAGCCTGAGAGCAAAAAATGTTTGTTTCCAGAGGTTTCTTAGAAAGAGATCCACTTGCACTTGGCAGAGGAGGGATGATGGGACCATGGCTTCCTTTGGGTCGCTGAGGATCGTGTTCTGGTGCATGTCACTGTGTGCTAGGCTCATCACATCCAGTCCCTGGGCTAAGTGCCAACAGGAACAAAGTGCATTGGGGCATTTTCACCTTCTCCATCAAGAGTAGGTCCCCCTCTGTTGTTTTTGGTGCTAACTCAAGCACAGGTCACCCCTCAGTTACACCTAAGGTCCTGCAGTATAGTGATGCTTTTAAAATTACAATAAAACAACCCTACACAAGGTGTGTTTTCCAAACCTTTGTCTGGTTTCAGAGTCAGGCTCTCTTCATGACTCCCAAATGTTTTGCTTCCAAAACTTTAATGTCAAGTCTTGGAAGTTTTAACTAATCATCTGCACACAAATTTTGCTTAGCTCAGGTCTTTATTTTCTCCTTTGATTCAGTTTGCAATACAGCCTTCTATGCAGGATATTAATTTCATTTTTAACTAGCTGCTTTTATCCTCGAGACTTGAATGCCAGGCACCTGCTGGCAAACTGGGTGGCCACAGGCTTGGAATAGTCAGTGGGTGAGTTCAAAGGCAGTAAAAACATTTTATCCGTTCAAAGACAGCTGTAGTCCCAACTACTGATTTTTTTTTTTTTTTAGTGGTTCTCATGAAAACTAATAATACTTCTTAACTTTTATTAATTAAATAACTCTTCTATAAACAGTGTTTGAAGGGTTTCGGTTCAAGCTGCTGAGGAGGTAAATGCCTCTGTGCCCCCTCCCTAGCAGTACATACTGGAAAACTTTATGGATGTGGTATTTTCTGTCTCTGGGCCAGTTGGTATCATTGCTTCAGAGGTAAAAAGTGGGACTTTCCAGAGAGAATTGCGCTCATCTAATTCAGTGTTCATCCTGACCCTGCCTCGGATCCTTGCAGGGGGTACGGGAGGCAGGGGTAGTGGAGTAACTCACTCAAGGAGGGCTTGCTTTAAGCCTTTGTAATTAGAGCATCTTTTCAACACTGAAATATGAAGTTTGCTATCCTGTCCCAAACTTTTATCATTACTAATTATAACTCTAGCTATTCTTGTTCTCTGTACAAATATTCAAAACCATTTAAAGCTATTTATGCTTGGAAAGGTTGTACTCTGTACTGGAAGGCAGGGCTTTGCAGTACAGAGCAGTCTGCTGCACAGGGCGGCTAATGTTTTCTGGGATGCCGTAACACAACTAGTGTGGCAGTGCAAGGATTTAAGCATAAGAGCTTCATAGCTGTTTAAAGGGCTTTGGCGTTTTTATTCTTTATTCAGGTATCGAGCATTGAACATCTGAATTACAATTACAGCTTTGCAAGTCTGTGTTCTTGGTAGGCTTTCTGTTCCACAAAATTTAACAGGTTGTTTTGAGACCATGAAAACTCTTGCATCCCCGGCATACTACAGCTGGGAGAACTTAAGTTCTACTTTTTTGTTTTGTTTGTTGGTTGTGGGTTTTTTTGGGTTTGGTGGGGGTTGGTTTGTTTGGTTTTTTAAAAGGCATCTCCTTTTCTTGGTTTTGAATCTCGATGGGGACTGAGCAGTGGGGAAAAAGCACCATCTGCTCCCTTCATGTTTTCAGGCTGCACAAACCAGGCAACAGCCCATGAAGTCTCAGCAGTTTCTCCCAAGGCACCTGGGCTGGTTCAACAGCATCCCGACCCTCTGCTCTGTGCTGCACCCACCATCACAGCCCAGAGCTGCAGCGCTCTGCGGGACCGATGCAGCAGTGAGCAAGTACCCCCTGGTGAGAAAAGCAGCACGTTTGCAGAGCAGCAGACAGCACTCACCAGCTGTAGTCACAGCCAGGCTGATTTTTAAGATAAATGTTATTTAAATTGCTGTATCTCAGCTGCTGCGGGAGCTGCACACCTCAGCTTAGCATGCTAAATATACCTTATTAATTGCCTTGCTCTTTACGTACACCAGAGGCTGGTGCATCGTTAAATACACTAGGAACGCTCATTTCTTGAGGTTTTGTTTCTTATTGAAGTATTCCAGTTCTTAATGGCTCTTCTGTTTGGGATCAGGTTGGACCTGGAATATTGCAACTTGTCCTGTTTTTCCCTTCCTCACCAAAACACAACAGTGCAGTGTCCCAGTATCTATATTTATCTGTATCTATTACAAAGCAGCATCATTAGATTGGAGGAGTGAATACCTTCTGAGAGTATTTAGTTCTGCTATTTTTCTGTCTTGCTGCATTATCTAAAGGCTACAGCCGAGATTGCTCTTTGCATTGTGCAAAGGGAGAGCCAGCCTCCCAAAGAGCAGTTTGCAATCCAAGTAGGCAATTAGACAAGTGTCAGGGTATAGCCCATATGCAGGTGAGAAACAGAGACCCTTTCATTCAAGACAGTTTGTAGCATGACTCACTTCGGAAAGCACAAGGAATAGAACCCAAGTCCAATTTCTTGTTTATTGCTTTTGCTGTAAGTCTGGAGTTGCTGGTTTCAGAGCAGCATATAATTGGCCCAAGAAGAGAATTTGAGAATGGTGATCAGCTGCTCCAGAAATCCACGCTGCATTGGGTTCTGAACAGAGTGTGTCTTTGAATACTTTCGTGCACTTTCTGGGCCTGTGTGTATCCACGGGAGAGGACAAGAAGGGGCTTTCAAATGGAGTGGCGGGAGCTTCTTTTGCATTCTTTTAAAAATGCCTACCTGTATCCATAGTGCTGCAGAGAAGTAAAAGCTGGAAGAGCTTTTCTTTCTGATGGGAGCAAACCTATCCTGGAAGATAACCTTGGCTCCATTCCATATCACTAACTAGAAGCATTCTGGGGGCGGGCTTGCCTCAAAGTAGGAAAAAAAAACCCTCAGCTCCCAATAGCATGTTTTTTATCAAGAGCCTCTTCCTTTTTTACAGCCCTATTTGGTTTTGCTGTAAAAGATGGTAAAGCACCTTGCACAGCAGTATTAGTTACACACACCAGGTTCAGCCAAGCCTCTGTTCCCTTCCAGCGCTGCAGTGCACGGGGAGATGTGGACTGGGGTTGTAAAGAGTGCTCTGCCGTGGGACAGGGCCAGCGGGCTCTGAAAGCCCCTCACAAACATGTTCCCAGGACAGGCTGCGATCAGCCTCTGGAGCATCTTGCATCTGCAGAACCTCAGCCCCGTGGTAGTCGTCTTTAAACAACTGATTCCTTCAGGCAGTTTCTCGTCTGCTTCCTTCCCTGACTGCATTTGTAAAGGAAAACACAACAGCAATCACCAGGCAACACATTATTGTATTATTCATGCCCTGTAGTTGAGGGTGATTGAGGTGGGGAAAAGGAGGAGAAAAACCCTGCAAAATTCATTACAGCTTCAACGCCACAGAACCTCACCGGATTTGGGATATTGTGGCTTTAATCGGAGCTAATGGGTCCCTGTTGCATAAGAGAAGTCTCCGAGTGGATGTGCTGAATGGCTGCGGTTCCCTGCCTGGGGTTGTTGGGTTGATCAGAATCCGACCTGCCTGGTGCTGGTCTCTGAAGCAGGCAGCGTGAGTCAGCGGGGAAGCCCTGAGAGTGAGCTCCAGCAACGACCTACGCCGTGACACGCCGCTTCTGCTCTCGTGGCCTCGGTATCGCTTTACACTTGTTCTGTCTTGTCTGTTAGGCTTAGATCGTGGGGCAGAGGCTTTCCTATCCATTGCCTTCCGCAGAGCCTGACACGTTTCGTCTCTGATGTCAGCGGTTGCTGCAGTACTTAGGTGGAAATACAAAGGAATTATTGTAATCTATTTTAGCATGGAGATATTGTAAGCACAAGTGCAACTTCTCAATTCAAGGCAATGATTTCATTGTTGATTACAATTGGGTAAGTTACTTTGTTTTTCAAAGCAGACAACTTTCGTATTTCCCTGGTCTTTAGATGGGCAAGGAGATGCCTATCTATCCAAGGTGTTTATAGACCCCATTATCTTAGTACCTGGTATCTTGTGGGTTTATCCTTGCACCGCCTATTGGTTATTAGGCATAGTTGTTTTTCCACTTTGCAGGGTGTGGGGAAAGTAAACGTAGACTGTTTAATGGCTTCTTCAATGAGGAACTTAAGGGGGAGCAGCAGTCCTGCATTTTCTAGAGCCCTCTAGTTCCTGGGTCATCCTTCTTCTGTATGAAAATCTCTAAAGCATCAGTCCTGCCGCTGAATCTTCAGGTGCAAGTCCCATGGCCACAAAGAACAAAAATAGTTTTCCTGGGGCTTTCTTCCAGAAGTCCTGCCCTTTAGCAGAAGGGCCACTGTATGGCTTCCATATTATTTTCCCATTTGTTAGCCTGTCTGCTTTGCAGCTGTGTTCATCTGCACTGTTGAATGCCACCAATTTTGCTGTGACTCCCCACAGACGCCAAAGGTGGCTATGGGTGGATCAGTCTTCTGAACCAGGGGTCTTTAGTTTCCCCTCTAGGGATGGCTGATGGCTGTGTAGGACAGTGCAGGAGATGGCCTTGTAACCATCAGCAGAATGCCGGTTGCTGCTGCTTCAAAGCATGATTGTCAGAGAGTGAACTCTGCCTGATGGAGCCCATAAAGTTGGACAGTAAGTAAAGGACGAGCGAGGCTAAGCTGATACAGTCTAATTAACTTACATTCCAGGCTGCATTGTTTTCTGTGCTCAAGCACGGTTTCTTCCAGATTTAAATTGATTATGACTATCAGCACAATGACAAAATGCTGCTTTTGAAATCAGACTTTTCATAGTAAATGGTTATTTGTTTTTTTGCACAAAAATACTGGCGTATCCAGGGTGATAAAATTCTTTCTCTCTCCTCTTCCACCTTCGCTACTGCCTGATTTGTGTGTGTAGTTTAATTAAAATCATACAGTATTTCCACAACTTGGTATGTCTCTGCTGTTAGCCTTGTACTTGATTTATATACAGCATTCCAGTGAAACTGCCTGGAAAAACTAAATAGACATGAATCAACTTGCCGCAGGCTTTTGAAATCAAACATTTCACAGCTAACTCCCTGCGGACATCTCCTTTCAGCCTGATGCAGGATAAATGTTACTGTAAGCTACTAAGTACAGGGCTATGTTAAAATGCAGTCATTAGGTTTGGGTTTTATAATTGTAGTTGTTTGCTAAATCATAGCTTAGGAACCAGGGAGCACTTTGATTCATTACTTATGGTTATATGATTATTGAAAAAAAGAAAACCAAAACTACTTGGGTTATTAGACTTCAATTTTTTTGTCTTGGCCTTTGGAATGAATCTAAACCAGTGGCAAATGTCAGATGTTTGTAAAAAACAGTTTCAGTATAACTGTGTTTGATGAAGCTATTGTAAATGTTTTTTCTGTCTGTGTTTTATCTGGAGGTGTAAGCTAATGCTCTTAGATAGATACTTAATTCTTAGCTGAGCTGCAGCTCTTTTCAGAAGCTTAATACATCATAAGCGAAGTTAACTTCTTATCAGAATCTTAGCTTTAGTCTTTATCAGTGTGACTTAAAATAGACCAAAACAAAGTATCATGCAGGAGAGAACCTGAAACGCTAGTGCTGTTATTCCATATTCACATATATGCCTTTCTTAGGACTAAGAATCAGTATCCAAAAGTGAAGGCCAGTTCTCTGCCTCTCAGCACGGAGACTCAAAACGAGGAGCCCGAGACGCTGCTGGCCCTGCACGTCCTCCGTCAGCAGTGCTGTGCTGAGGTCTGCCAGCAGACGGCTGGGTCAGGCCCAGCAGCAGTGACAGCCTTGTGTTGAATTTCCAAAAGGAGAAGCAGAAGGGAAGAAGTCTCCTTTGTGCCTCCTGGTTTGTCTGCTGGGAGCCCACTGGTGCCCATGCACAACCGTGCATCGGAATGCGTGTTTCGTTCAGAGCTGAACTACTCTGGTGTTAGTCACAGTGGAGCTTCTGAGACGTCTCTCATCCTTCCTGCCTCGTGCTAGATGGGAGTTAATCAAGAATTACCAGCATTATGGAAGACAAAAAGAGTCCCCTGTGGCATGCAGGCTCAGCTGCGTCCTTTTAATAACGTATAAAAAGTCTTGGGCTCTAATAACCTAATCACAAGGATTTGGGGAAGGAGGCAATGAATTTGTTTGTTTCCTCCCAGCCACAGGTGATATTAAAGTGAAGAAAGAAAAATTAATCCCCTTTTCTGATTTGTCTTATAAAAGATATGCAAATAGTATTAGGGGCTGATTAAAATGCCAGTGATTACTGAGTTGCTACGAGTGAATACTGAAGCTGTTGTGGCTCCTAAGTGCCAGTTGTGAAGATGCCTTCTGCTGTTAGATAGCAAAATGCTGTAGGTTGCAATTATCTTTAAGGCCATCTGTGGAAGTACATCGGTCCCATCAGGAGAATTTGACTGAGGGATGCAGGCTGTGGCCTTGGTTAGGACAGTTTAGGCAGACTGGGATGCTAAACACGGTGGGCAAGAGGTGAGCTGAGCTCCTTCAGAGAAGTGCAGAATGACGCTTGAAGGACCGGGGATGCAATATCTGACCCAAAGATGTTAACTTGGCTTGATAGATATCGCGTTGTGAGCTAAGCTGTGGGGATTACTCCTCTGTGCTGTCTGCTGTCGTGAGTGGGAGGTGGGAGAGTGTAGCGTGTGCCTCTGCGGCGTTTTGCAGACAGAAGGCAGCAGTCTGAGCTGGCTGGATGCGAGGCAGCCACGCATGGGAGGCAGCACTTGGGGAGCCCAGACTCTGGGCTCTGCTGGAAGGGAGGAACTGGACTTTGAAAAGGGCTTTTACATCTACAAGACCTCTATCCTGTGCTGCAGACCAGGCTGCGTGGGACTGCCTCGCGGCTGCTGCCAAGAAGCCAGGCGTAGCTCCACAGCAGAGCTGGACTGCTCCAGAGCTCAGCTCATGCGCGGTAACTCGTTAAACCACGGTACCTTGTTTGTGCATGAGAAACCTAAGGTAAAATGGCAAAGGAGTAGGAAGGTCTGGAAGAGACAAGCAGGAGATGCGTAAAGGAGGAACGCACCAATAACGTGTTGGAGGAGCATGTGGCAAGTGTGTTTGCGAAGAGCGCGTTGAGTTGGGTTCCTCGCTGCGCTGCGTGCGGAGCTGGCGTGGTTTGGGAGGTGGGTGTCAGCCATCCCTGCCTTCCTGACCTCCGGAAATCCTGCGGCGCGGGAGAGAACCTGTCATCTCATGGTTGCAAGTGCTTTTCAATTTAATACATTTTAATCAGAAAATTAATCAGGAAACACTAGTTCAGCTAGATAATTGAACAATGAAGAGACATAATAATTACTGTTTAGTCTAATTAACTGTGTTTAAGTCTTTATTGGGAACAGAGACTTCCTGAGTGAAACTTATTAAATGGTTCTCCCTGGAAAACAGACTCCCCATCAAAAAGCCTTTGTTCCTCCCACTGTTCATTAGGAATTGGGTGTATGTCTTTAAAGCACGATTAGGGAAGCCAGCAGGCGGGGTTTAGGAAAACTGTAAGTTACCTTTCAGTCTGATCTCCTACATCTTTAATTCATTTACATCTCTTTAATCCATTGCTCTTCTCCTCGCTCCCTCGTAGGTAAGCAGGATTTAATTGCCAAAAAACCCTACGGGCCTGTGCAGCCCTATGGTGCTGCATCCACGTACATCCACATTCGGCTTTGTTCCCATCTGTCATCTTCAGGCATGTGGAAAATGGACAAGTGATGGGGGATTGTCAGCGAAGGAGGCTGAGGGGCTTTTCTTTGCTGTGGTAAACATATATAAAAGCACCAATATCTTCGGTAGGGCTCTGACAGGATGGAGCTGCTGGGAATGCTCCAGCGCTTAACAGGTACATCAAGGGGGAGGTCCTGCGGGTTGGGATCACGGGGTCTGGGGAAGGCCAGGTCTGAGATGGAGAGGTGTCAGGCTAATAGGGCATCGTTGGAGCCATGACGTTACTACTGAATATTTGTATAGGGCCAGAAAATTTAACCTAGGTGAAAAGCCTTCAAGAACAAAACCTGCCTTCGTGTCTGTTTTGTGCTCCTCGGCTCTGACCTCTGTCCTTGCAGGCTCTCGGAGGACTCAAATAAATAAGCTGTGTTCAGTGAAGAATATTAATGGACATAAGGAGCAGCGTATGCCTGGGCACAAATTAGCATGAGAGTGTCGGTCTGTCTGGTCCAGTCTCTCCTCCGGTTTTGCTTTGCTTTGCTTTCCTGGTAAGGGCGTAGCATTAAATATTTATAATTTCAGAATGGAGGATTAAAAACAAATATTGAAATGAACTTGATTGGCTTTTGATCTGCGGAGAGAGAGCCCTTTGGCTGGCCACAGTCCAGTAAGCAACTGAACCACCAGTAGCTTGTGCATTATTCGTGCTAGGTTAGGTCAGGAAGATGAGAGAGACTCAGGATATTGACCCTTTAGGAGAAGCATGAAGGAACGTGATTTAATAATTTGTGGCTCGTGGGATTATCTTCTCGAGGCAGCGAGCTATGAACCAGAGGGAACTCAGGAGCTTAGATCTTGCTCTTAGTTTCAGTCATGCCAAACCTGAGACATCCTTTCATCGCCAAGGGATTTACATCCGTGTAGCTGGGCAGAACCTAGCTTCCCTGGGGACAGGAGTGCCTAAAACAAGCTGCAATCCCTTGGCTATTTAAAGTGAGGCTATTTTGTTTTCTGTCAATACTAACTGTAAACCACAGAAATACTTTTACAGTAGAGCAGGTCTGCCTTTTCCAAAATCCAGCTATTTTAATGAGCAATTTTTAATGAGAAAAATGCTCTGAAAGAACATTTTGCTACTTCTCAGTTACAAGCTCAACACGCATGAGAATATCTCGGAGCCTACCCAATGCACTCTGCTTCACTTCAGACCTGAATGTTTTCATTACAACTAGGGTACAGGATTGCTCCCCACAAATCCTGTTATCTCCTACAGTTAATTTGTGCAACTAATAGCCTGAGCGTTTTGAATTTCTTGTCGGTGAATGGCATTGTAATTGAATTTCTGATTTATTTGGTCCAGTTTATAATTAAAATAAGTACTCTCTCACTTATCGTTGTACGTTGCTCTTGGGTTTTTCCACCCATGTCCTGCTTTTGAGGCTGCAAAGCAGTCTGCGTTGCATTCAGCCCTGAAGCGCAAGGGAGACAACTTCATTACTCGTCATTTTTTCTGGGTCACTCAGTGGCGGTCGTTGTTTTGTTGCGCTGAAGCACTGCGTATCTTCACAACTCAAGACGTGGGTCTGTTGGGAGCAAGCGTTCTTGGAGAGCGCAGCCTAACAGCCTTGCCTGCTTGTTTATTTTCTTCTTTTGCCTCTCCTTCAGTTAATTATTGTGTAAACACTGCTGGTTACTGTAGGATCGCTCTACGGATCTGGCAGCCACATTCGCCTTTCACCAGGGAGAGGCAACTAATGGTTTTTCTAGAGGGGCAACTCTTGAGAAACCTTCTGATTTAATTTTTCCCTCCTGTCATCTCCTGTGGTGTCATAGAGAAAATAAATTTGCTGGAGCTTTAAAACACTTCCCTGGCTGAACAAGAGAGTTAATTATTATTTAAGAGGGACAATTGGTCAAGGTTTAAAAGCTGTGAAATGAGAGGTAAAAATAGAAAGTTGAAATTGCAAAGGGGGGGCGAGGAAAGAGATGATAACGCTTCTACAGCGTGGTATTTATACAGAGCGATATTTGCAGTTACAAGGTGGAAGAAAAGTATAATAATCCTTTTTCATTTCCTTTTCCTGCAACCCTTCCAGGACAAGTAAATTGCTATTTTCTCCTTCAGAAGGAGAGACAGGAACTGGTAAACCCACTAGTTTTGTTTCAGCCCAGTTTGGTGGCCATGCAAATGGTTTGACTCGCTATGCCTCGAAGATATATACCATTTACCTTTGTGAAGCCGCCTGTGGTGTTCTGCAAACCACATCTTAAAACTGTTCTTTGCTGTGCTGCCCTAAAAACTAAAATCCCTGTGGCAGCAAGTATCTTTTGTCTTGTGCCTGTACAGCAAACAGCACAGCATGGGATGCAAGAGCATGATGGAAAGGGCAGGGGATTCCCTAGGCACTGACACAAAGCAAATAATTAAGAATTTCATAAAGCCTTAAGAGGGGCTTCAGCCTATTCTTCAGGGTAGTTTTGCCCCTGTAGACAGTCATCGTTTGGCTGTGCTTAGAAAACCACAAAGACTGTCATGCTGTGTTGGGTCTGCTCCCCAAATCTTACCACACCTTCCTTCCCTTACTTGACACCGATGCAGAACTGAAGTTGTATATGGGTACACAAGCCTTGCTCTAGCGAAGAGCATAGGAATATTTTTCCCAACAAAGGCTATTCCTTCCTGAACTCCCAGAGCCTTTGTGTTTATGCTGTGACTTATGAGATTTACCTCACCTCACTGTTCAGAGCTGCAAATACTTTTACTGCTCAATAGGTAGCAAGTCACAGTCTGCTGAAAAACCTGCACCATGCTGCTCAGTTTTATCCTGTACCCTGCAGAACAGCTTTTTCACAGCGACTTGTGCAGCCTATTTCTTTTGTCATAAAACTTCTAGTGCTGTGCCTACAGCACTCACCTACATGTCTAATTTCACTGCACTGAAACAGGCAGGCTACAGAATCTTTAATAAATGCTCACTGGTCATTAAAGCCATATTTACAGAGACTTAACAGCTCTGTAATAGACACAGAACTTGCTCTGCAGAATTGTTACCACATAAATATACCAGAATAAGCAGCTGGTAGTTAAAAGCTTTGTAATGCATAGGAAGCTGTAATTTGCTGATTAACAATGGTTGGTTGCAATTGTATTGCAATATCTATTTCCTAGCATCACCAGAAACCTGACCCATCTCCTAAAAGGGCCAAATGCAAGGAAAACACTGTTAGAGGTGCAGGAGGATGATCCATAGCTGGAGGAGTTTGACCCCTGATATTGAATTGTTTTCAGTGGAGATGGGTCTTTGCAGTGCTGCAAGCTAGCTGTGGCAGGACTGGATTCTCATGGTGTAGGTCAGCATGCGTCTCCCGTCAGCATGGCTTTGCACCAGCTGAAGTTCTGCTTCTTTATCGCTGAAGCTCAAATTCATGGAAGCTAACAAAAGCCATGCTTTCTTTTCTATTCTCACTAATTTTCCATCGCTAGTTTGTTGGAGTTCCTTAGTAAGTCACTTCACCCCCATCTGTCTCTTCCTTCTGGGCTTTGCCTTTCAAGGTTGCTGGCATTTCAGGATGCTGTTTGCTCAGAACCTGGTTTATGTGAAACTGTATTTTTTTCTGAAGCTTCCATGTACCTCTGCGGTATAGATTAATATACTAGTACTACTGAACTCTAACTGCCAGGATTTCAGTAGGATGTAGGTTTACCTTTTGCATGAACAGCCCTTTCACCCAAAGGTATCTTCAGAGTCTTTTAGTCTTTATTTTAAATTATATTATGTCCCTGCTTGAAAAAAGAGAAGGGGAAAAAAAAAAAAAAAAAAAAAAGAGGAAGGAAAANAAGGAGTCAGGAACATAAATTAAGCCTTCAAATGCATGTGCAGTTCTCTGTGACACAAACTTTGCTCTTGGGGTTTATGATGCTAATAAAATACTATTCACTGCTAACAGCTCTTTCCTTCTTAGCCTCACAAACTGAGACAAATAAGTGCATGTATTGAAGGAGTTCACATTTTATGTCTCT
This sequence comes from Balaeniceps rex, assembly GCA_013401315.1. NCBI lineage: Eukaryota > Metazoa > Chordata > Aves > Pelecaniformes > Balaenicipitidae > Balaeniceps > Balaeniceps rex. Next base: position 106,707 of record VYZW01036675.1, read on the forward strand.
TTGCATCAATATGGCCCTGCTTTATTGACATTTTTAGGTAGAAACTGGCTAGTCATGCCTGGACTATGTTAACTATTATTTATTATTTGGACTGAGGACCCAAGCCCTCCTTGTTCTAGGTGGTTGTACATTCACATCAAAACTACTTGTATCCCAAAGAGCCTCTAAATATTATGAGAGACAAGAGCTAAGTAGGATTCGAAGATGCAGCGAGCCAGTTTGTGTAATACGTGGTGGGGAACAGCACACACAGCCACCGCCAGCGCTGGCCTCAGACCGTAAGGAGGAAATGGTAGGCAAGGCTTTGCGGCAGGTTCCCGCGTGTAGAGGAGGTGGCACAGAGGTTCCTGCAGGAGAGCCTTACCCGCAGGCGTTAATGAGAAAACCACAGTAAATGGTCCACTGTGTCCCAACCTAACCACTCGACCAAAGGGCTCGTAGCTCTGCTGAGGACCTGGACTCCCTCTCGTATGCTCTTAGATTTAAACTGTCAGGTACTTACAGAGACAGTTATTTTAAGTGATCAGCAATAATAATTTTTGGTCATCGTTAAAATAAATCATGTTAGGAACTGCCTGAGCAGAGCAGCATAAGTAATTAGAGTCAGGATCCTGGACACATGCCCTAGCTGGCTCCAGCACTGCTTATGAATTACAGAGCTACTATTCCTGATTAAACATTTGTTCTTTTGTTGCAAAATCTGGAGTGGCCTGGTTGGGAGATCACTAATGGTGACTTAATCATGGTGCTTAGTACGTCGCTGAGGACATCCAGGCAAGATCGAAGTGAGTCACAGACAGCTTGTCCAGAAAAGAGAGTAGAGAGTCAAGCCCCATGTCTTAAAAGACACAGATTTAAATACTAGTGATATTAGTCTAGATTTTTGCATTAGAATCTGTGATCTCTATAATCCAAGTTCTTCAAACTTCTTAGACAACTTCACGTGACTTTCTGTCACGCATATAGTAATGCTTTCTTCTTGTTTTCTCACCTAGCTTTTTGCTGACCTGGAGTAACAACAAATGCCTCTGATCCAGAGATTCACATACAGAGCCGTTTGGAGAAACCACAGTGAAAGCCCAATGCAAAAATCAGCCCTCAAAATGGAATTAATCTTTAGGAAGATCTTATAAGTAAGTGGTTTGTACCTTTCAAGGTATTCTGTGAATCATTGACAATACGACTAGGCTAATTTAAGCATTTGTCGCGTAGATAAGGAAGAGTCAAATTCAGTTCTCAGTCATACGAGTGCAGGGAGAGGGGAGGGTAAACCTGTGGAAGGTCTGCCTTCCTGTCGTCTTGACTTTCCTGGATTTCACCTCGGTGCTGCTCCAATGGGGACAGCCCCAGCTCTGCTGAGAGGGGGGGAGTGGGTCTGTCCCAGCGGGGATGCTTGAGTTGGCATGTAGTATGCAATTCCCTTATGCCTAGGAAATCTCTGCACTTAATTTGGTCTCTTTTTTGGACCTAGACTTGTTTCTAAAAATAGAGCTTTATTTGTCACGTTCACTTTCTAAAGGATAATGACAGAAGAGAGAGAGAGAGGGAGAAAATGCTATAAACTGGGACATTTTGTTACCACATTCACTGCACATCTGGGAGCTCTTTTGGTGTATAATTGCTGTATAATGCTGTTGACAAGCTATAGCCTCATACACATCCTCTTGGAAGCTGTTGTAATGCCGTAGCCCCTGCTTTGGAAATTGAGTGTGGTCAGGTATATGGCTCACGGAGTGGGAAACTCTTGGTTCCTTCTCTTTGCTATGTGAGATCTTGGCCAGGCCACTGCTATGCTAGTTTTTGAGGCTCTAAAAGCCTCATTGCTGCCAAATCCACTGCTGAGCAGAGGGAAGTGCCCTGTTTAAGTCCTAAAGGTAACTCTGTGGTGAGACCGAATGTGTAGCTCTGCACGGCTGTGACACTGGGAATTGGGGGGAAGCTCTTCTCTATAACTGCATTTTCTCTGTTGCAAACATAAGCTTATAATAAAGCAGAGAAATTATTCTATTGTTTTTGTTATTTAAGGAAGGAAATCTGACCACAGAAATGTGTCATCCGGCAACCTGGATGTGATTAAGAAACAGCCACTGTGCTGTGTGTTCCCTTTCTTCTCTTTCAGAAAAAGAAAAAAAAAAAAACAATTCAAAACATTTTGCTGAATTTCCTAACTTTTAAAAATGCAGTTTAAACAGAACTTTTAGGGGTAAAAGCCTGGTTAAGATGCTTCCCTACCTTTCCTTGGGATTGTGTATGTCTTAACTAGTTAATCCCCAAATTTTGGGCACCCTCATCCAAAAGGCGGGGAAGACATGCCAGTTCTGGGGATAACTGCATGCAGCGTTTGCTCTCCTTGCCAGTGGCAGGGAGACACAGTGTATTTTGGACATACAGTGTCTGATAATGGATGAACACAGGTTTAAAGCAAAGATGATTGGGTAAACTTCTACTATCTTAACTTGGAAGTGGTGTCTGTCCATGCCACGTGGTGAAGATGATAAATTGCAGTGACTTTGTGCTCTGGAGCCATCAGATTTCCTCCCTGTCTTTCTTAACCTTGGGACAAATTAAATCAAATTCTGCTGTGAAGCCTAAAGACATAAAATTTGTTAGCTGTAACAGCATATTTTGCCAAGCAGTCAGAACTCCCTAGTATTAATTACTTTATTCAGTAAGTTAAACAAATGATGTGATATCTGGATTCAGGGGGAAACCACCCAGGAGCATATAAAGGATGCAAAGATATTCCTGTCAGTGAACATCCAAACTCTAGTTGCTAACTTGCTGTGGAGAGCAATAATCTTTTCTAAAGCTGCCTCCATTCCTGAGCAATGTCGTACCAAGTATGAGCATCATTAATAGGACTGCTTGAACAGTGCATCAAAATAATAACCACTTGCATGCTGAGCTGCTGGTCCTTCTTTCCATTAGCTCTCCTCTTCTGGAGCGAGCAGCGCCAGCTGAAGGTGGTGCCCCCTCATCCCAGCCTGCAGACTGCTTATCTTTGCTCCCCAGCTGCGATTAGTTTCCCACAGCTCTGCAAACAGAAAGAAAGGTATGAACGTCCCCTCATCTGTTCCAGATACAGCCAGGTGGGTCCAAAGCACCCTAATGCATAGGTTAAGGTAATCCTTGTTGCTGTTGGCAGTGGACTGGAGATCCCTTATCTGATTTGTTTCACAGGCAAAGCTGTGAAGATTGTTTTTCCCTACAAAAGTATCTTTCAAAGAGACCCAGGTCTGGGCTGGGAGGCACCAGCTGATGGAGAGTCTACCACTCCCAGGTTGTTCCAATGATTCACAACCCCATTTTAAAAAAGGCAAGCATCATTTTGAATTCAAATTTGGCTGCCTTTAATTTCCACCAAGAGATTCTCTCTGTGCTCATCTCTTCTAGATTAAAGAGCCCTTAGTATCTGATAGTTTCTTCCTGTGTAAGTGCTTGTGCACTGTAATCAAATTATCTTTTGAATTTCTTCCTGATAAGTTGAAGAGATTAATCTTTTCACAGTCTTCATTCTGAGGCATTTGTTTCCACGAGTTTGAATCACTCATATGCCTTCTCAGCACCTCATCTCCAGATTTGTGTCTTGCAACAATACACGGATACTGCAAATGGGTGTAGTGCCGTTAAACTGAGCTCAGAAATAGCCCACGGCCCCAGGTGTTGGTTCAGGTACCGTGTTGATTCTCCATGCTGGCTCAGGCAGGTCAGGAACACGCCTGGGACATCACACCGGTGCAAAACTACTCAGAGAACCCAACTGCCTGCACCTGGCTACTGGGGGGAAAACCTGTAAGAAGCAATTGTAGTGTTTGAAACCAAATTTCATTTGCAGCAACACCTTTCTAATGCAAAGCTGTTATTAATGAATCTGGGGGAAACCAGCCAGAGCGCTCCTCATAAGTCTTGATTTAAAACGCTTTTTCACTGTTCCTATGTCTCAGTTCAACTTCGATCTGTCATTTTTTTTCCCTCCCCTATTTCTTTCCTTTCTGGTGGAAGATGGAGAACAGCTACTGTGAAAAAGGTGCTAAACAGGCACCTGATTTATTATCTTCATTATTTTACTGAAGCAGCCGTGTTTGGTATTTTCCTTGAGGCAGTCGGGGCATGTTTGTATTCACTCCAGTGCTGTGAGATCGGTCCTGCACCAGCTGGGTGTTTCTGTTCCCAGGGTACTCCTCAGCCTAGTTGCTGGGATGACTGTTTTGTCCAGCTTATTAAATCCAAAGCAAAGCTTTCAAGGATCTTTAAGAACTTTTTTTTATGAAGCAGGGCTAAGAATTGTGGCTATTTTTAGAAAAGATCAAGTACTAAAATGCAAAAAAGGAAAGAAAGACGAGGTGGACAGGGAAGTTGCTCTTGCAGTACAGTGCCCAGCTCATTAGCTCTCTCCGCCATGAGCAGCATTGCATACTTGCTCTGGTATTAAACTTAATTTATACTGTAAAAAAGCAGGAGAGTTTAAAAAAAAATATGCAAAAGCTCAATCCTGCCAGATGCTGAGTGCTTTCTTGTGAAATGCTGAGTTGGCAGAAGTCAGAGCTGCCCAGCACCTCTTGAAACACTCCTCCTCCTCCTCTTGCTTTATTGTCAGTTAGTCTGCAGAGCTGGCCATAAAACAACACGGGAGATCTCCAATACAATGAAAGTCATGCCCAAGTGTTAAGATACGGATGCTTCACTGGACAGTGTCATTCCAGAGAGTGAAGTGCTAATTTGTCATCAATCCTATGGAGAAGGAAAAAAGATGTTACGGTAGAGAAATCCAGAGCTCCTACACCCAGAAGAATGGAGATGGGAAATGGTGGAGGGAATAGTGTTAGCCCAAGAGACAGACCCACGAACCATCCCTTCGTTGCTGCCCCAGCTCCGCGTTGGCTCATTGCTGTCCCATGAACATAGGCTGCGGTGGGTTGTGTCAGCATCGCTCTGGGAGTGAACAGGCTTTCGAAGGAGCATTTAGACCTTAAAGTCTTCACTCAAAATTACTGCTATGCATTCTGGCCCAACACTTCTGGCCTTATTTATAATACAGGGCAGCAGACAGCATCTCCTTGGAGGTTTTAACGCTGAAAGTAAACTGTAGGTACATAATGTTGCAGCGTACATAAGGCGATGCAAAAGCGAGGGGGGCGGTCGCTGCCAGCTCCCTCTGTACCTGCCTGGTAAGAGGCGATCTTCTTCCAAAGGGTTATTCGTGTCTCAGGTGGTCCTGGGGATGTACAGCACGTGGCAGATGACTGTCCGGCTCTCCCGGGAATCGTACATGGTAGATAAAAAACACTTCTGGACAAAAGCTGCCTCCTACTCTGAATATGAACCAGGACTTGTATAACATGGCTTTGATCTTTGCTGTAAGCTCAAATCCTAATCAATAGTAATAATGAACAGTAACAAATGCAGAAGCAGAGATCAGAGCCTTACAGTGATGGGACTCAGGTTTGCGGGTGCTTTGCTAGCACGAGGCCGTGCAATACTAGTGCAATTATTTGCATGAGGACTGCGAAGTGGTGGCTGCCGTGACCTACAGAAGCTCTCTGCTCGTTCCGAGAGCCGTGGGCTCAGCCTCTCGCTGAGCAGGACTGCCTGGAAGGGCCGGAGCATCAGTGAATGCAATCACGACTGAGGTGGAGGCTGAATCAGGAGAATAATTTCCTTTTTAAACCAGAAACTTAAGCAGCAAGTTAAGTTTTACAGAGTCCCGCAGACCTTCAGAAGGCACCTCGTGCCTATAAACAAGCACCCCCATCTCTCCAGTACACCATAAAATCCTTCAGTAATGATCATCATGACAACTATAAACCTGTTGTTTCCATTCTCTGTGATTTATTGAGCTGGTGGAAAAGGTGGGGCTGCTGTTTTATGGGGATGATCAAATGTTTGCAGAGGGAAAATACAATCTGCATTCCTCCAAGGCTACTTTTATACATTGAATCATGAATACATTTCCTTTCCCATTAGCAATTTAACATTGTAGGACACAGAAATGCTTCTTCAAAGTGAATTTTTTTTTTTTCAAGTGGTGTAAAGTCCTGGCTCTATGGGAGTGAATGCAAGAGCCCTGGCAGCCATGCTTCCCATGCATGGGAAGTGTGAAGAGTGAATGCAAGAGCACTGGAGCCATACGCAAATGGGGTATCCCTGGGTTTTATTTCTCTCAGGCAATTTTGAAAGTTTGAGGTTTAATTCCTAATTGGGGTGAAGCCACGTGGCAGAATGCCAGAAGCCTCCACAAAGCGGCATTTTCCTTCTCTGGACAGCTCTGATGGAGATAATCACCTGTCCTGCCCTCCTGAGGTGTTGAGCGCCTGCCTGCGATAATGGTGAACAGGGGGAGTCGAGCAGCCACGGCGTGTACAGGACAACTGAGGAAGGAGGACTTTGGTCCAGAGAGAAAAGAGGATGAAGGAAAACAAATCCTTTGTGTCTCTCGTGCGCTGGATCAGCCAGGCACCCACAGAGAGGAGATAAATGATGCATGGGGCTAGCATGGATTTTAGTCTTGCATTATCTGGCCATTTCTCTGTGTTAAATACTTTTCATTGTTTTCTGCTGAGTTAAAAGTCTACACAGGTACTCTAGAGATACTGTATTTAATAGTTGCAAATGTGTAATCAAATACAATTAATAATAGTAATTGTAGTAACCAGCACGCTGTTGTAATTGACCTAAATGTTTCTTACTAACTAGAACAACTACAGTTCAGAAATCGTTCACAGGCTAGAAGCAGTACTTTATATTGGAAAAAACAAGCTGGCCTCAATCTGTGACACACATCGGTGTTAACATAGCAACGTCCAGGAGCAGATTTTTATCGTTATGTTTCTTTGCATTTTCTGGGAATATTAGAGCTGGATGGACATAAGGAAAAGGTTCTGTGGTCATAGCAAGGGGGTTAACTGTGCTCTGTTCTTGGCTCTGGGAAGAGGTGAGCTGAGAAAGGGGTGGCAGAAGGTGGTCAGTGCTGGGTTTCAGAGCCGGCCCTGGGAGAGGGTTGAGCTGGGAACCTGCTGTGTCCTGTGTGCTGGTTAGAGGGGCTTCCCTTTCCAAACGTTTCAAATTCTGACGACTCTGTCATCACTGCAAGATGCTGACTGCCCCATACGCTGTGTGTGTGCCTGCCTGCTAGAGCTGCCTGCTTACCGTTCCCAAATGTTGTGCGTTTATCTTTTTTATTTGAATGTTCGCCTCTCTTGGGTCACAAGGTACATGACCTTTCTTCAACGTAGATATCACCTGGTCACACTTCCAGCAAAGACAATGTGTCTAGATCCATTTGATTTAAATGATCTAGGATCTCTCCCCTAAGGATACTCATAAAACTTCCTCCATCTTACATCTTGTGTTGTCATTTATACTCCTGCAAAATTAATATGAAACACATCCGTGAAAGTTAAATGAGAATTTCTTCTTGAGAGTTTATTTCTGATTTATGCATTGATATAAATAGTTGGGGAATGTGCAAAGCAGAATAAAACCAGGCCCAAAGTGTTTGTGGCTGTGAATCCCCGTGTTACAGAACACCACTGAGACACCCCCGTCCACCAATTCGGGATGCATGAACAAGTGGCTCACTTAAGGACTGTGATTTTTGTGATTGATGGCAGCCAGGACAGTGTTTGATGTTAAGCACTGTTCCAGTGCTTTGCTGGACCAGAGCCCGGGAGCTGATTTTTGCAGCCTTGTTCCTGTGCAGTGTCCTTAGCCGTGTTCGCTCAGCCCCACGGGACCCGGCCAGTTAATCACCGGAGAAAGTGCTACTTGGGCAAGCAGTGCTTCGCAAGACCGGTATCACAAGTCACAGCTTCTGTGCATGAAGCTCATCTCGACAATGTCCTCATGTACATTAGGTCAGAAAGAGATACTGTGGGCCAGATCCCTAGCTGGTGTTAATCGGGAGAGCTCCACACCTGGAAATGGAACTGATGGGACAGAGCCAGCTGAGGATGGCTGTCTTCCGAAGAGATTCACCGTGCAGCAGGACAGCAGGTCCCCCAGCAGAGCAGCTTTCCCCAAAGTAATGCCACCCACAGCCATCCCTCACCCAGCCAGCATCGCTGTGCAGCACTTGCCAGTTCCCCCAGTAAAAAACAGCAGCCCCTTTCCTTCAAGGAAGAGAGACTGGCTAAGGTGAGAGCAGCCCACGCTCACGCACAAACCCCTGGGAGGCAGAGCACTGGGTAGCACGACTCAAATTGCCAGGGAGGCAGAGAGGTTGACTTCGTAGGAAAATCAAAAGAGAACAGTTAAAGGCCTTGGCAGCTGGTTGCCCAAAGCGACCACGAACATGTGTCTCACCCCAGTAGGTCTCATCAGCACAACTCAAATGTCATCTGATCCTGACAAGTGAGAGAGAAAAAGAAGACTGCCCTTGCTGGAAAATAATGAGGGCACTGCAAGGAGGAAGGGAGCCGAGGAGAACGGTCCCAGGCGGGTTGTGTCCGATCTGTATTCCTCCTCTCACACTTTTTGTCCAATGATATTAATTTGGGGGGTTATAAAAAGCGCTAGTTTTGCAGCAGCACTAGTACTCCTCTGTGCCAGGCACTGTACAAAGGCATGGGAGTAGAAAGCACCAGCCCCCAAAGTAGCTGCTGTGCAACCAGCGAAGGCTCGACGCAAGCCACTAAGCACTGATCCAGAAAGGTTTTTAGGAGATAAAAGTTCAGTTCCCAAATTTAACACGCGCTCCTCTGTGTGATCTCTGGGCAGTTCTCTTAATCCCTTTATGCCTTAGTTCTCCGGGCTTAAAGCATATTAGAGGTGGTTTAGGTACAGCTAATCCTGCGTGAGGGGAATGGGGCTGTGTACAACACCGTGTGAGAACAGCCGCATCAGAGGGGCAGGCAGCCTGCGTGGGCTCGAACCCAGCTAAAAAGCCAGTGAGATGCCCGAGTCTCTTCCGTCCTTGTGTGCAGCGTTCAGCAGACTGAGACGCCACCTCTCTGCGGGCACTACCCCGCTGCACAGAGCCGATCATCAGGCAGCGCCCCTGTATCATCTCTCTCCGTCCAGGTTTGCTCCTGCCTGTTGGATTAATCAGCAGGTCCAGCTCGCAGGCAGGCTGGGCTGGCTCTGCGCCTCCTTTCACCACACAACCATGGTTTTTTTTTTTCCACTTCCAATACATTCTAGGCTGAGGCTGAAGTGCAGACTTAAAGAAACATGCATACAGGGCAGCAGGTTGAGGCGTGGGGCACCCTCTCTCTTCCAGCCCAGGGCTTTAGTAAATCCCCTTCACATCTCTGCGCACAGCTGAATAATAGGTATCTCTGCCATAGAAATATGTACTGCTTTCTCACTGCATTAAGCATTGGCTTCAAGTGAATTTCTCTCACAAGCAGAACTAATAAAAGGACTAAAAACTGCCGGATTCCACTTGACAAATGGCTCAAAGGAGGACATCTTCTAAATGCTTTTAGCATTTGCAGTGATTGATCAGGGCGGCCTTAGAAGCAGGTGACCTGTTGAGTTATTTCAGAGGGGGAATGATGGAAGGATGATAACACTCCTTTTTTCTTGATCACTGTAATTTTTGCTTTTCTGCAGATAATGTATACAGTGTCCAGAAATCACCACCTGTGTTTTGGAACTAGCCCAGGAATACAATTTAAATCTGTGCATACTAACTACGCATCTATCTGTCAATTCACTATTCATATAGTCGCGTGCTGGGAATCAGGTGACACGTGCTGCGGTTGTTGCCGTAGACATGTAGAGAGAGAGAGTCTTGGCCCAAAGTGCTTTATGGGTCCAGAATGAAGGTCACACAACAGCTTGGATCAGAGCCCGGCATCAGTCACTACAGCCTCTTCCAGCAAGGGTCTGTCTGCAGCCGGGCACTTACTCTTCATTTAAACTGTGTCAGCCTCTCCTGCAAAGACTCTGAAAGACCATGCTCAAAGATGGATGAATTTTTGCTTAGCTGGAGCAGGGAGCCGCTCCTGCTTGGCACACCCAGCGCCCGTCTCTGGGCAATACGAGCTGGCAAAGCTGGCAAGAGCTGCTCAGCAGCAGCCTGCCAGAGCACTGGGTGAGTTGAACCATAAGCTGAGGAAAGGCCTAAGGCTGAGGGGACAGATCCTCCATTTGATCTTCAGCAAGTCACTTCCTTTTAAGGAAGTCATGACTTCTGTCTTTCAGTAAAAATCAGGGGGGTAGTGCTCCTCCAGAAGTTCCGAGTGCTTGGAAATCCTGGAGAGTTGCTGAATTTCTGGGTGATCTGTGCTAGCGTCTCTCAGCCAGACAAGAGGCAGGGATGGAGACTCGGTCTGCTAACTGCTGTAGTCATCCCTTGGATTCTTCTTATCAAATACATTTTCAAGTCACAGTGACAGGGGTTTTCTCTTTATCTAAATAAAAAAAAAATTGATTAAAAGGAGACACACCATGACCACACTGGGAAACCTGTCCTGGTCTTGCTGAGGATTTCAGACACTTTATCTCCCTGGGGATCATGATAAACCAGGCATGTGCATGAGCCCAGACTGACAGGTGGAAGAATCAATGGCTCTTCCTTGAGCTGTTTGTGTAGGTGAATGCTCTCTTGTTTAATTGATGTCCTATTTATTGTTGAAGCGTTGCCCTTTTTTCCTTCTCTTTGCTATTTCTTGCTTCTCTGTCCAGGAAGCAAGATCTGGTTCAATGATCGGTCACAAGAGATCAGCAAACAAGCTGAGAACAGGTGCTCTGGAGGATGTTTGAAGTCAGGCAGCTCCTCCTGACCCCCTTCTTGTCTCCCTCCCTCCCAGCAGCTTTCCCTGAATGCATTAGGAAACTTAGTGGAGACTTTCTAGAGGTAGATTTTCCCAGAGAGTCAGCAGCGTAGCTGCCTGATTTATCGTTGTGTGCAGCAGATAAGAGCAATTTCATGTTATACTCTTAAGCCCCTTGTTCATTTTATGAATAACTCCTGTAAGTATCACTTCAGAAGCTTATCCAGCAAAGTAAACGGGGAGGGACACAGATGGGCTGTCCAGAAAAAATTGAGACCACATTTTGTCTGCAAGTTGGATGCCTGGGGGTATTTTTGTAAACTCATCTAGGTGGGCTGGTGCTTAGGGAGAGTAGAGCAGGCACAGGAGCCCTGTGTCTGGCACAAAGCCACTTTTGCAGCTTCTCTTGTTCTCTCTGTGAGTCTCTAAAGCACAGAGATGTGGAAGCAGGGCGGCAGCAGCACGTTCTCCATTTCCAGCTGCTCTGCATCCTTGCAAAGCTCTGCAGGAGCCATTAAGGTGAGAAGTAACTGGAGTTCATTTGGCCTTCTGCGAGCTTTGAGCAGCTGAAGTACAATCTGCCTCCTTTCAAGCTCTGCCAGAGACTGGCCCTGAGATTCAGAGGCTTTGGGTCCATGCAGAGTGCCTGGAAGATGGGCAAGAGGAAGTTCACCCATGCCATCACCAGGGACAAATGCTAAGAGAACAGGCCACGTTTAAAGGCCCCAGAGGAAAACCAGTGACCGTCCCAGCGGGGAAGGTGGGGCCCCTGTTCCCAGGGCAGGCTGCCAGCAGGAAGGTGTTAATCACGGCGTGGTTTGCACTCACTGGAGAGGCATTTTAATTAGCCAAGGACCTGCCTGAGGGCAACTGGGTTAAAAAAAAAAACAGTAATGGGAGGAACCTGTGGCACATGGGCTGCTTCCAAGCCCAGTACAGCACAGCCCATTGGCTTTGTTTGATCCCCCTATGCCTGCCGGATCAGTCCCGGTCGTGGGTGGCTGCCATCCTAGGTGGCCCATGCAGAGGGTGCATTTGCCACCGCAGTGTCATTATTGGTTTGGTGCCGCCCTGTCAGAGGGTGCTTCAATGCTGGATCATTTCAAAGCAACAGGTCAACATGTTCCAGCTTAGCTGATCCACTTGCAGGTCCTGACTGAGATTAGCAACAATTAATATTGATGCATCTTCATTAAGGGGGAGGGAGCCTTCTGTCTCCTACCCTCTCCTGCAGCCACCTCTCCCCACTGGCAGAGCACTCGCCCACGCAGAAGGATGCTCCCAGGGAGGCTGTGGCTGACCCTGCAAGGCTCCCAGTGATTCCTGGTGGAACGGTTCCTGTCACCAGTCGCTTGGCTGCTGCCCAGAGCAGCTTACTCGTGCATGCAAATTTCTTCATTAAAATATGTGTGTTTAACTCAAGGATCTGTGCCCTAGTCAAGCAAACCGTAGCTCTTCCTGCTCTCTCAATTTTTAATTTTCATGATAACCTCCCTCATTCCTTGCTGAGACATAAAGCCTGAGCAGGCAGCTGGGATCTTCCCACCTACTCCTGTGGCTGTGGGGACTTGTGCTGACTTCTCATCTACTCTTGAGAAAATGTTGGTGCATTTACTTGTAGTTGCTGTGAAGCAAATAATGTAAAGAGATCCCCTGGCCCTGTCTACTCACAGTAGTTGGTCACCGAAGCACAAGCTAAAACTTCTCTTTTTAGATTTTTTTTTGCACAATTAGGCTTAAGAATATTCTAAATCAGTTGAACTAGACTGAAATAAATGTGTCCAACTGGGCTTTGGCATCAGCTGCAAACTATTTAAGCTGGTGCAATTGCTCAGTTCCTCCTGTGCTGGGGAGGTCTCGGTTCTTTAAGGGCAGCCCAGCGCTGCTGGGGCTTTCTGTGCCCAGAGGGGCTGATGCTGTGGCACCTTGGGATGGGTGGGCAGCCCTACCCTCAGGGGAGAGCTGTGGAGCTGGGCAGGCTGGAGGTGAGGTTCCTGTTCTGTGTGCTCTGTAAATGGTATGAAGGACTTAATAAGGCTTGAGCAGGGTAAAAAAAAAAAATAAAAAAAAAAAAATGTACTTTGAGTTTGTTGAAGAGAAAAGACAGAGAAAGACTCTGGAGGTGAGATGGGTGCTGGGGTGGGTTTTGGGTGCTGTGGGCATAGGAAGGCTGCCTGTGCGATGCTGGTGGCTGCAAGCTGGGCTTGCTGCGTGGCTTGCTCAGACTCTACCCTGGCTTTATCCAACTTTGCTTGGGGTGTTTTCTTGCACCGTTTTATACCAAGTTGTGAGCACATAGATGCTTCTTCAAGGGCTGGCGGACAAGCGGGTATCTGTGCTGCTCTGTAACTAACCCGTGGGTGCTCTGCGACCTCCCGGTGCTCTTGCATGGCTGAGGTCCCTGCTGGGCTTTGGGGAGGGCGGGAGTGTGAAGGGAGTGCGGGGGTTCTGGCAAAGTTGACCAGAAGGAAAAAAGATTAATTCCCTTCCTTTCCTCTTTTAGAAAGAAAAGGAGGGGAGGAGAAAATGAAATATTGAAAAGCCTTTAAACTCACCTGAGCCAAATAATCTGAGGAAAGCATATTTAAATTCTCTTTTTCACAGGCAGAAGGGATGGACCCTCAGCTGGTGTTACTTGACATCTCTGCCACATGTCTCAAATCCACATTGTTTTTATTAAAAGCCCACATCTTGGAAGTTAGACTCTTCGATGCCTTCTCTGTGGGGTAAGCTGCGATGAGGAGCAGGGGGCATGACTTGCGCACCGGTGCTGCTTACAGAATGCTGTCGGCATTTCTTTAAGATGCCACAGGCTTTAATAAGCAAGGGATTAATTACGCTTCCCATGACTGCTTGGCAGCTTCACCTTAATGCTTGAGCATGTTAGCACATCGCTAGTCAGAGGGCAGTGAAATAATGTCATTGTCCTCCCTTTCTCCCCCAGCTGCTGGCCTGTGCTCATTATATTGTGTGTGGCGGCATTAGGTGTGATTGGCGTGCGTTCCTCCGGAGGAGATGGAGGCTGCGCTCTCGGGTGGAGGGGTGAGCTGTGCTCTGCGGGTCACCAGTCCTCTGCTCTAACAAGTGTAACTGAAGGGATTTACTCCATTATCCAATCTGATTACAGGCGAGCTGCTGGGTAAACAAGGAAGAGGGAAGACCTGGGTGAAACCACACAGCTCAAGTGGCTCTCCGGAGCTGATCTTGGCAACCTTGTTTATGTAGGTGCGCTTGCCAGAGCCTCTGGGGCACAGCCTTTGAAGGTCTCTTGCTCACTGCAAGTGACTCACCCAGCCAGCTCTGTTGTGGTGAACCTATCTGGCAGGTTTTGTTTCCTGTTGTGGGCAAATCAGGCGGTCCTCGGAGCATCAGGTTGCCAACCACCTCTTCCAGTGAGCAAAAGTCCTATGTTCATGACTTCCCCTGAGGAACTCGGTGTGACTTATCAGGCAGTTCCAACCAAAATGGTGCATGAGGTGTCTGCTCCTTGAGGAGCTGAGTATCGCACTAGTGAGTGTAAGACAGATCCTGCTGCTTCCCATCCGATGGGGATTAATCATGCTTGTGCTGGAACAGAACTGGGCTGAAGGCTGGCTGACTTCTCGTGCATTGATTAGGGCTTAAGTTTCACGAAAGTACAATCGAACTGAACTTTTCAATAAAGTTTGAGCCAGGAATGATGTATTGGTCAATGAGAACTGCACCAAGAGCTCTCCCTTGAACAAGAACTGAGCTAGGGCTACACCTCGAACAGTGTTGGTGCTGCAGTGCCCCTCCAGTGCGAGGGCAGGAGACACATGCAGTAGCACAGAGACTTAGTGAACGTGGCATTCACAGCCTTATTTACCTCAAATCAATGTCAAAGCATTTATCTTTGATGAACCAAAATGTTTGGCTTAGTGCTGGGACTTGGCAGCACATGCAGTTTGTGTCAGTAAAATGTCTTCCCGAGGCTGTCCTTCCTGCCTCCCCGCTGTGCGCAGGGCTTGCCTTTCTGCTCTGGGTTTTGGGTGAGGACCTCGAGCTGTCAGGCAGGGGTTATCAGACCGCAGAGCCGAGGTGTCCCTGCTGACCAGGGGATCTGCCCCTCCTCTGTAGGCAGAGTTGCATGGCAGCAGATGCTGTGAAAGGGGAATCGGAACAAGGGCTGCCTGAAGGGCCCTCCTTCGGGTTGCTTTTGTCGTTGGCAGATGTCTAAAGAGATGCATTTAATTTAAGTAGAGAGAATGACCCTTTAAAAGCAAGAGCCATACCAGTGCTCGCTCAATGGCTCGTTGCCCCAAGGAGCCCTGATCGCAAGGCTCCTGCCGCGCAGGCAGCTATCGGGTAGGTAAAGCCATCTGCACAGAGCGTAGCGGAGCTGAGCTGGGCCAGTCTGCCCCTCACCTTCTTGCAGACCATTAATCAAATCTGTGCTTCAGCAATGCAGACCTGCCCACAGCCTGATTACTTATTGCTTAACAAGTGCATTAGTGTAAATCAAGAGGCATGTTTCAATTATCTAATAGAAGAATTATTGATCCACACTCTCATTCTGAATGTTCAAATGTTCCAGTAGGAGAGACAATATTTGTATATGCTATAAAAAAATCTGAAGTGAGTTTTTATGTTTCAATTAGATTGTACTTGGAGAGCTGTGGCAAGATGCTTTTGTAGAAGCAGCTGTGGCCAAACTGTGCCACGTACAGAGTCAGCTGTGGTCCACAGCCCGGGTTCTGCTGCTGGGATGCTGGCTCTGCTTGTGGTCAGTGGATCTTGCAGCAAAAAGGGCACAAGATGACATTCCTCCCTTTTCCTCTTAGGATGCTGTGCAGGGAAGCTCAGGGCTTCATTTTTAACTCTGTGTCCACTGAAAAGAGCAGCTGTTCCTCAAAATGCCAGATTTAGTTTAAGTATATTAAATCAAAACAATTTTCTTCTCCCTCTCCCTGCACTGTGGTTCTGAAAGTTGGGGGGGGAAGAAGGGGACTTGTGCTTCTTGAAGACATGACGTGAGTGTAATGAGCCTTAGGCATCTCGCTGATAAAACAAACATCCTGGAGGAGAGTTAATACGAAGTGGGGTTATTCTAAACCTTCTGGCTTTAGTCCATTGTCCTTTGGTAACTGTGTAAAATGCAATTGAAGGATGTTCCTATTTCCCTTTGATATAAAACATGGGGCTATTATAGGAACTTAAAACCCATTCCAGGCTCTTCCCAGCACTTCTTTTTAAAGCAGCTCAGTTCAGCTGTCAGTCCCTAGCTCTACTTTTAATTAAAATACATTTGTAGCCTTCACTGACAAGCAAACATCTACAGTAAGTTGCAAACTATAGAGCAATCCTTCTCGGTTCAAGAAGGATGCCAAATAAAATGTCACTTGCCACCTCTCTAGGAGAGCTCTTTATATTTAAGAATAAATATACAAATAAAGTTGTCACCTGGGAAGTTGTTAATAACCTTTTTCTGGGACAGGGAGCTTAGATTAGACTTAATAGCGGTTGTCTGTGTACTTCATGCAGTCCCCAAAATGTTGCTAGAGACTTCATGGCTCTGACTTTTTTTTTTTTTTTCCCCTCCCCTCCATTGTGCACTGTCACACATTCAGCACAACTTGTGAAATGGTGTCACTCTGATTTGGTGAAGCCATGGGGCAGCTGACGGGTCCTGGGGCTTTTCAGAGCGTCAGGGACCTGCGCTGCCCTTTGCTCTGCTGCAGGACTCTGGTCCAGCAGCGCGTTGCAGGTGGGGAAGGCTCAGCCCGTGTCAGAGCATACCCAGCTGGGGTGGCCCCCAGGGATCCCCTCTGCTAGCAGGGGAAAAGCACGCCAAAAGGTGGGAACGGCCTGT
Source organism: Balaeniceps rex (assembly GCA_013401315.1). NCBI lineage: Eukaryota > Metazoa > Chordata > Aves > Pelecaniformes > Balaenicipitidae > Balaeniceps > Balaeniceps rex. The sequence goes on from VYZW01036675.1 coordinate 123,255, forward strand.
GCTGGAGAGCTTGTGCAGAATATTCTTGCGGTGGGGCTGTTCGAGCACTTCATTGACAGACCAGGATTTCCCTGCTGGTACGAGGCACCTGATGAACCTGTCACTGCTTTCATGTTCTGTTTATTGAATACCTGAAAAACCCTCAGAAAGCAAATAAGATTAACTCAAAACAAATGTGTGGTGCAGAGCAGCAAAATCATGCTGCAGGTTTATTTCTGTCATCATTATTAATAAGTTTCTTTTCCTGGCCTGGCTGCTTCTTGTTGTATTTTTCAGTGTTTAAAGCTTTTAAAGTGCCCTGAAGGCCTTGGGGTTAGGGGGGGCAGATCTCTTCTCACCCTGTTTTGGGGGTCAGGCTGGATTTCTTTAAGGAAGGTTCACTTACAAATAAGCGATGTGATCATTGAACTCTTGCTACTGGGGTTAGAAACTTGGTGCCGCAGCTGGGTGTTTGGGGTAGATGTTACGGGAGATGCTCAGCTTCGGTGCTTGATTCGAGGGGGCCGTTGGCTAAACGTGGTCCGGCCTGGCGCGGCAGAGCCTTCCCCCAGTGCCGTGCGTCTGCCAGGGCAGGTTTCACTACGACATCAGTAGGGAAGGGTGTCTGTGCCTGGGCGCCAGATGGGAAGCTGGAGCCCAACAGGTGAAATTAAATGTCTGAAATTCAGGGTAGCTACGAATCAAACCTGCGCAGCGCGAGCCTGTGTCAAGCGTGCTGGCTCCTAGCCAATCCTCATGCTGCCTTCTTGCGCAAAAGGTTGGTTTGTGACTTTGATTAATATTTGTGGGGGCTGCCCAGCAGTAATTACACCGCTCCTTCCTTCCCCCACCCCTCCTTCATGCTGCTCTCGGTTCATAACACTGCAGGAGATTATTCCACACCCATTTATTGGGCAGAACATCCTCTCCTGGGCTGAGCAGTGTTGTAAATCTATCCAAGTGGGAAGCATAAGGAGAGGACAGCAGTTGTATCTTCACTCTCCTGTTTACATACTGTTTTAATTAGGAAGGTGCTTTTGATTAGCTAAAGGGGAAAAAAAAAAAAAAGCTGTGTCAATTGAAATTAATTTCTCTCTTAAAATTTGCTCTTGTGAAAAGTTTTGGTGGCTTGTTCTGAACTGGAATGTGGGCAATGGAGTGAGAGAAATCAATTTTCCTACCAGCTCTAATCATGACCAGTACGAAATTAAGTTGTCGCACAGTACCCCTAATATGCATGTCTAAGTGCATGTTATACTGTTTGCTGAGGCAATTTGCAGAAGCCTGGTTCTTCTCTATCCCTTTCACTTGAACTAGACTTCCCTTGTTATAAAACACTTAAGGGCAAACGGCGATGTGACATGTTGACACCAGGGAGGTACAAAAGTTTCAGAGGAGAGAAGTAGGGCATGTAATGGCAATACAAACTGTTATGAATCAAGAAGCTATTTATGAGCCATTTACTTACTTAGCCCTAAAAATAGCTAGGGCTGTACATGAAAATAGGTCTGTGGTTGAAATCAAGCCCTAGACATGATGTAATGGGAAAGGGGGGTACAAAGACAGATGCAATCAGTTATCCTGTAAATAGACCTGCTGTCCTCTCCAGGGATGGGGCAAGAGGCTGGTTTGGGCTCTTGCCACTAGATAATGGAGGGGTGAGTGAGGCTGGAAGAACTGCCTTGTGGCAGACCAGAGTTTGCTGCAAGACTGAAGGCAAGGGGAACGCCGGCAGGTGCCGAGGCTGAAGTCACAGGGGTGGTTGCCTGCCACCACCGCAAATCCCCAGCCATTGCCACCTGGCTGGAGTCTCCTGGCCAGTGCTGTCCTCAGGGTTGCAACACTTCTGCAGCGTTAAGATGCTTTGCTTTCAAACGCTGTCTCTCTGTCAGCTGTAAGCCCAGGAGTTCAGTCCTGGGGACGTGTGGAGGGATGTGCTGTGTTGTCAGTGTGGCAGGTGGGTTTCCGAGGGGCATCTGAAAGAATGAAGCTGAGCTGCCCTGACAACACGTTGGTGTTTCCTAAACATCTTCAAAGCAGGACCGTATTAGGAGGGCCACTGGGCTTTCAATGAAGTTACAAGTCCCTCCTTACCCAGACTAGAGGTGCTGAGTAACTTCTGCCGTTGTGCTTGCTGGAAGCAGCTGTCTGCAGTACAGCCCCTTTGATCCCTCGCTTCCATCTGGTATTTTATTACTCTTGCTCCATAGTTGCAATGTTTAACTTTTCTCTTTAACTCGACAGCTGGCATTCTCCCTGTGACCGGCTGGGGTCCTTTCAGATCCCTCGATGTTGGTGCAAACACAGCACCCTGGCTGGGTGGCCATCAGCAAGCTGTGCCTTTCTCCTTAATCTGCCCGGCAGGAGCGCTCCGGGGAGGCGAGTGAGAGAAGCAGCTGGGTTTAAACTCCTACTTGCTGTGGGTGGGTAATGAAGGAGGGCACGTGTGTAAAGTCACTGGCTTTGCGTACGGACTGGGGAATTTGCCCAGTGACACTGGCAGTTTTCTGGCCTTTTCTTAGAGTGAGCTGAGAAACATAACTGTGCTCTTGCGACAGTGCAATTAAATAAATCCACAACTACCAATAAAGCTTAAACCCTATAAAATACAGCTGTTCTGTCCTGCTGGTTTTAAAAAGAAATGGTTTCACAGAAATGCGTCCAGGTGTGTGTTTGTGCCAGAATGGCTCATGAATGCCTGTTGGAAGGACTGTTGAAATATTTTGGCAGATGTTCCTCTTGGTCTAGGGGATATTGCTGCAGGGAATGAGTGTCTCTGAATAGGGTAATGCAGGATAATACAGGCTGAGAGCTGCAGCCGCTTTGGGTAGTGGAGGGGAAGCCTGTTCCGTACGTCTCTGGTGTAGTGACCCAACTGGGCAAAGAGCATCCCCGGTGCGGTGCTGTGCTGCTGCCCCGCTGGCTGTAGTATGGACCCGCTGCCCGGGGCTCCGGAGAGAGGAGATGGCAGTCCTGACACGCCTGCTTTTCCTAGTCTTAAGTACGGCAAAAGCAGGGTGCTGCATGCTGACGCCAGCCTGTGTTACTCTAGGTGTCTTTAAAATATGTTTGAAATCGGGGAGCCCAACGCTGCTGTCACCGGAGAGAGGGAGAGAGAGTGGAGTGGAGACTGAGCCCAGCTTCTGTGGTGCAAGATGGGATTTATGACTTGTGACCATTTTTCGAGTTAGATGAATTGATTTTTTTTTTTTTTTTTTTTGGTACAGTTTCTTCTCTTTGAAATGCAATAAATTGCCTGAAGCACCTGGTTTCCCAGGGATCCAAGGCCATTCCCCTCTCGTGCCCTGAGCACCGAGGCTGCTGAGATGTGTGCTGTGGAGCTGCGCTGGATGGTTTGCAGCCAGAAGGGGCTGGAGATGGCTCAGCACTGGAGCTGCAGGGAGGACGGAGGTGCCATTTTTACAAAGTCTTTAGATTTAGCTTTTCTCCTCATGGCAGTCCTATTTTCCCCACAGTGTTTCATGGTCCACCAGGAAGGAAACCCAGTCTTTGTTTCTGAGTTACTCTAAATGCCTTTCTTTGTTAATGCCAAAACAATTGTTTTTACGCTGCCTATTCCAATACAAAAGGAAATAAATTCTTTCTAGGCAAAACTGCAGATTTTTGCCCTGAAAGTGCTGTTTTGATAATTTTTGAAAGGTTTGCAGAAAGTTCTATTGGTAGGCACTAAAATCATTAAGATCTCTGTGCATTTGGGCTGGAAAAGAATAGTTCTGAACAATTCTGCTTCCTCTCGCCTTTGCAAAGTTAATATGCCAGGCACAGCAATGAATTTGGGGGAGAGAGCTTTGACACTGCTTATCGCTTACCCTCTTTGAATAATGGATGGTTGGGAGATCTGGTTCAGTTGTTAGCTCTACTGCTAAGTCACATACCATCTGTGATTCTAGATATAAATGGGAATAGCAACGTTTTGTTTTATCTGCTCTACAAAATGGGAGGTGAAGATTGATTAATACTTGTGAGCTGATCAGAGAGCTGATGAAATGCGCTGTGTGCAACCAGATATAGACGATTGGAAATTGGGTGTCTGTCTGCGGATGACAGGATGTCTGTGGACCTTCCAAGCGTATGCCTGTCCGGTGTGAGAGCATACATCCGAGAACCTCGCTGGGCAATGTGTGGGGACAAAAGAAGACAATAAGTATTTTTTTTAAAAAAACACTAAAATTGCTAGTTTAAAATCAGGATGAGATGAATTATAATCCTTCATATGTGAAGGAATGTAGGCTCGCTACACTACTTGTAGTGTACTACTCAACTTCTTAAAGAAATAAAAAGTATACTGTACTGAAATAGTCAGTGACTTTAGATCTCTTTATGAATATTCTCCTGCAATTACTCAACTCTGTTATAGTTTTTCAAACATTTTTAGATCCTAAAAGAGAAATGCTGTTTATCACCTCTAATTTCCACAACTGGGTCTGAAAACTAATTAGTAAAATAGACTGTACCATATGCTTCCTTGGTATGTGCTCCTGCTATAACTATTTATATTTTAAGTTGTTTTTTTCTTTGTAAAATTGCTATTGCTTCTAAAATGGCTTGATTCTACCTATTGTTGTTTTATTGTGGAGTCGTATTCCGCTCCTTAGGTATCTGCATCTCTTCTTGGCATAAAGATTACCTGAGAGGAAGGAAACATAAACCAAAACTTAATCCTTGTCATTCTTTCTGCACAAATGTGTCTGGTTTATATTCCTGGGGCAACTATTACTGGAAAACATTGCAGAGTTTGCAGGTAAGGAAGCAAGGAGCTGTTCACCTTACAAAACAGGGACACTGATTCTCCATTGGGAGGGAACAGGAAAACGAGACTTGGACTCCCTCTGTCCCCTCATCCCTGAAAACAGGGACGCTACAGGCTGCACCATGGGCTGGGAAGATTGCGGAGCTGCTGTAAGTCAGCTGTGGCTGCATGTTCATGGCTATAGGATTGACCAAAACCGCTGGCTTTTGGTCAATCTTGACACTCCTCAGAGCAGGACAGGACTGATGCTTTTGCCATGTCGAGGATTGTTTTCCAGATCAGAGACTCGCAGAGCTCAGTGATGCTCCATGGTAGATATTTCCCCTAATATTCTGCTTAAATTTTCCATTACTCATTTTAATATTATTATTATTCCTCTTTATACGCTAAACAACTCTTCTTCCCTGCTGTTTCATGTCCTCATTGCGTCTGCTTTCTGGAAGAAAGAGTCTACTTGAGAGCAAAATATTATCCTTAAAATAAACTCAGCGATGAAACCTTTTTAGTCCTGGTTTGCATCTGCAGAATGGGTGATGCTTCCCTGAGCCTTACCTCCCAGCTGCATCCAGTTTTGGTTTCCAAGCCGTTGAGAAGGAATTATAACACAGTGGATAAGTAAGTTAGTGCTGACTTTTCAGCAGTGAAGTGAGAGCAGTGCTTCCCTTCCGAGATGGGTGACTGCAGTGAAACTGCCAGCTCTCCCAGAGGTGGGACAAGAAGATCATAACTCAGACTAGCTGTGTCAAAAATGACAATCTGAAGCATAGCCAGGTGTTCTTATGTGCACCTTGGTGGTTTCTCCTTACTTGCAGAAGTATCGACTGTTAACAAGAAAGAAAATTGAAACGATGGTTGTGGGCTAGCCAAAAATCTATGATGGATGCTGTTCCCGCTCCCAGATGCCAAAGATCTTTAGACCCCAGGTTTCTTTCAAGCTCATGAGATTCCCATCAAGCCAACAAGGGTTATGCTTGCCAAATAACACATCTCAGTTGAGAGGCGCAAGATTCTTACTCTGCATGAGCTGAGCTGGTTAGATCATGCCCTGCGTTTGTCCTTCCGTTTGTGATCTCCTAGGCTGGTGGCAGGAAAGCCATTATCAAGTAGCTGTTCCTTTGCCTTGGCTTTGTGGATATAAGTCCTGATTCCTTGTTCCATTTCTTATGCGTTACTTCTTTGCTTGTCCCATTCAAAAGAACAAAAGGAGTTTTGAGCTTTCCGAGCTTGGAATTTAAGAGGTTTTGCTTGGTGGTGGCGTTGCTGATTTTTTTCTTCCCCTCCCTTTGCACCAAAAATAGCTTTTCCTTTTAACTATGGACATTAAGGGGAGGGGGAAGAGGGGAGGAAGTTAAATGATGGTGAAAGCTGGAGGAGGTTTAACCTGCATGCATGAAGCAGTAATTGAAGTGATTTTATTGTTTGGGCTTTCTGACGGTCATCCCAAATCATCAATAAGCTCTTGCTGTCTCTCTGCTTAGCCTTCCTCGTTAGCTGAAGGTGCAGTGGAGTGCTGGGTTTCTGTAGCTGGCTGTGAAATGGCTGCCTGCCTGGTTAATTCCCCTCGCCCCCCCTGCCTCTCCAGCTGGCTTTCATTTCCATTCGGAATATATATGGGACGAGAGGCATACATGACTCAAGGGAGCAGGGAGGATTTATGGCCAGCAGACAGTATTTAGTACAGATGTGGAGAGCAGCAACTATCAGTTGCCAACAAAACCTCTGGAGATATACATCATAGGAGAAAGTTGTCAGCAATTAATTTTCAGAGGGCTAAACTTCACCCATTTTTTAATAGAAGAGGAGTCTGAGGGACCACAGAGAGAATAAATCATTTGGACTCATGGGAGTTTTTTAGCTACTTTCCAGAGCAAGTGTTACTACTTTTTCTCCTTTGCAACAGGTGAAACATTCATTTTTTAACCACCGAGACAAGTATTCCTAAATAAGCAAGACTTAAAACAAATAAATAAAATTAGAAATGGCTTTTCTTTGTGAGATCCCTTGAACCCTTCCCCAAAGAAAGATACCAAACACTTAGATAAAGGTCTGGTTGATCTTGTAGGCGATGCTTGGGTGCCAGAGTCTGGGGGGGGCTGCATAGAGGAAAACTTTTTTCTTTTTTTTTTCCCCTAGCTATAGTTGGTGGATATGGGAAGTTTGCTGACATGGTTGGGACTCTTACAAAACTAGCTTGGGGGGATGCAGCATGCCATTTCTTTGTAGCTTGGTTCATCTGCTAGGCGCAGACTTCAGTGAGGAAATCCAGTCTCTTCGCTGTAGAGATGGACGCAGCAGCATTGCAGGACTGATTTATTGGCGGTTCATGGTTGTAGTTGAATCGATAACGTTTTAATGAGCCTGTGTTAGGAAAGGATAGATTATATTATTTCTGCAGAACCTCAATTCATCAAAGCATTTCAGCGTTTTGCTTACAGTTAAGCATATGTTTAAGTCCAGTACTACTGTGCGCTGTTTAATTGGCATATAAGTGTCTTAACACCAGATCTGTGCTGCCAAGCAAACACTAATACTCACTGTGGTGGCTTTTACTCTAGTAAAGTTTTTCATTGCCATTACAGTTGACAATTATCTTCCTATATTAACAAAAACTTTCCTATAATTAAAGAAATCCACAGATCTTCATGTATTCAGACTGGTGTTGACAGCTCCTATCATTTCTCCGCGGTTTGCATTGTTCTGAAGTGCAAAATGTAGTGGGTGGTAAAAGCTTCTGAAAGTCAGAAGCAGACCTTTTGCTGCCATCAGCAGAGCTGCCTTGCCTTCCCCCAGGTGAGGCAGTGGTCTGGAAAGCTCAGGAGATAAAGAACTCGAGCAGAGTCATTGCAGAAAAATTCCACTCTGTCATATTTCTCTTTATTACCCTTTCCTCTGCGGCCATGATGGGATTAGTGATATTTCCATTTGTCTATTTTATGTATTTTGTTTTCCCTTCCTCTGAAAAATGATTACAGAATGAAAAGTTTGTCAGGCCTTGGAGTTCAGCAAGACTCTCTCTGGAATTAATTTCATACTGTGGAGTGCGAGCAGGCATCTAGAAAAATGCTATTTGATTAAACTTTTGTTTTAATATAAGAAAATGGTTATTTTAGCTTGCTGGTGGGTGTAGGACACAGAGCTGTCTAGAAAAGGCAGTATTTTTATTTGTCAAATGCCTGAAGACTTAAAACCCAAAGAAGCGGTAATAAGGAGGAAAGCTGAGGAAATAGAAGCTTTGCTACAGCTGGTTATTTTCTAAATGTTAGAAATACTGCGGTGAAGGAGAAAAGCAATAGGAACAAGTACATTGTCCTTGAATAAAACACAACACAAGTTGGATGAGCTCTGTCAGAGCTTGAGGCCCAGCAGAGCCAGATTCAAACAGGTCTGGCATGAAATGGGTCTCTTGATTTTATCATCTTCTCTGTAGAGTCTCTCAAGACCTTGATCTAATTGGAGGGGTTTGTTCCGACACCTGCTGCAATCATAGCTAAATACTTTCCATGTAAAATCAATGCCAATAACGCAGCCTGTGCTGTGCTCTTGTCTCTGCGCTGTCTAACACTGGTTTCCACTTGTTCCCAGTTGCGAGAGACCCTTCTGCTCTGCTGCTCCTTCCACCTGGAGCATCTTCCTGTAGCCGCCTCTGAGTGATTTTCAGCCCCCAAACTTGTGGTTCTTTCCTGCTCCCCCCTTATAGCCTTCCTCTCCTGCTCGCTGGTCTCGTAACGTCTGTCATCAGATCAAGGTAGCCACGGCATTCCCTGGCTCAGCAGCAAGAGGAGGGATCCCATCAGGTCCTGCTGCTGCCATCAGCTGCCTGACACCCTTGTGGTTCCTGCTGGGGCTTCTGGAGGTGGAGGCACAACGCACTGACAAATGTTGAATCCTCTTCCTCGGGGCTGTGCAGGTCCACTGCAGGCAAAGGTAGAGTCTTGCCTCCCTCCGTGTTACTGATTGCTGATGGATGGTACGCTCTTCCTTTAAATTAAGTAACCTCTGCAAGGACTGACCGTGCCTTGAGCCTTAGTCCTTCCCGGCATGACAGTTTATTCTCCTTCATACAGAATATCTCATTTTCTGCAAGCTGCTGACCTCCTGCCTTGTGTGCTGCATTGCACCCGGCCTGTGCAGCAAGAAGCTGACTAAGGGATGACTCAAACTCTTCACATGCGTTTGCGGTTTTGCAAATGAAATAGCAGTGGAAGATTTGATGGTTAAATGAGTGTGTGCCCCAAAGAGACTGGAGCCCGCAGCCAGCCCCTCTCGGAAACCCCAGAGGCCGCAGGGGAGTCAGGGCCTGGAAACACACCCTGGCGCAGTCATTAAACGGAGTTAGCAAAAAGCCTTTGTAAACGCAAATATGTTAGCGCTGTTGCTGTGGTTGGAGCTGAGTCAAAGGAGAAGGAGGAGCCACACAGTTATTTCCAGATTCTTCCTGAAGTTCTGGAGTCCATAGGTAAATCCCAGCATCTTCCCTTGGGTAACAGCAAAGTAAAATATTCATCAAATGGTTTCTTGGGCAAATACCATCGTGTTAATCGGCTACGCTATCTGGAGACCTTCTCTGCTAGTTACAAGATCTGATAGGTGGATCGTGAGGGAACCCTGAGTGGCTCCTCTCAGACCACAGCCCCGTGATGGGAGCAGGTCCCTGAACCTCGCCGGGGGTCCCTGCTGTGCTCCTCGTTCTGCCTCTGTTAAACTTCCTATTTTGGGGCCAGTGTGGGAGAACTGGCCTCTTTGTGGGGAAAGAGCAAGGAACAGGCAGATGGTTCTGTTTTGCTGGGGTTTTTTGTTGAATTCCACAGCCCTGATCTTAAAGGCAAGTGATAAAGTTGTTTGTTGTTTCTTTTTTTTTTTTTTTAAAAAAAAAAAAAAAGGAAATTGCTAATTTTGAGGGCTGCTGAGCACTACAGGGCAGCTGAAGAACATGAAGAGTTACTGGAAAGCCTCAACACCAAAAATGGTATCTAGATCCATGTGTGTAGTATAAGCAACTTGTCCAAAAGGATCCTGCACCCGTCAGCTTTTTCTGATAGTCAAAGCAGAGGATCAGCAATCCCATGAGATTGCCGAGCCTATGCCCAGTCCTGTCTGTCAGCAAATACACTGGGGGACAAGGGGCAGGGTGGGATCCTTCAGCTTGGTTGGACAAAATAGATGAAGCAACCAAAAAATAGCATTGATATATGTTGTCACTGTTTCATTGTGTCTCACTAAGCAGCAAAACCAGCATTTGAGCTGAGACCTGGGACCCTGTCCGTGGAAAATCAGGTCTCTCCTTTCATGTTCGGGCACGTTTGTGGGTGTCTGCTGCAAGGGGGATTATTATCTTGTTTTCCGTAATAGTTGAAATATGCTTTGAGATCCTCCAGTTGAGGTTCGCATAGTATCTGCAGTCATCTGTCATTCCTGCTTATCATACCCCGCCTGGGCTTCAAGTGGAAGAATTGCACTTGAATACAGAGCTCTTCTTTCCAATCAGCTGGAAAGACCACACACAAGTGCTGCGAGGTCTGGGTGTGGGATTATAGGGCTTTACAATTTGCAGGATTGTGGCAGTAGTTCTACAGGGCTTAACGGAGCCAATACTTATAAATTAGGATATTTTTAATTTATGGAGGTGAAACTCCCCTGGGAAAGTGCATTTGCTGTTGTGAGGCTTAGAGGTAATTATAATCTCCTTTTTTGACACTGCATTGTTGGGAATGAATGCCAGCATTTCCATTTGAGGGTTTATTTGATTATTTTTCTCATTTTGCAAAACATTATTACATTAACCCGCCACTCCTGAATCCTTATCCTACCATGGCATTTATGCATGAGAGTGGCTGTGCTCTGAAAGGAACATCAAACTGAAGAATGCTCCATGATGATGGAAAGGCTTCTGTTTATCCTGTGGGTTTGGAGTAAGAGCTTATTTTTGGCTTCAGAAACAAATGCGACCTAGTTTGGATCCAAAATGTAGTCTGATCCTTCATCTGCACATTTCAGATCTTTACTGAGGGCTGAAAGTACTCAGTTGGGGTTCTGGGGGTTGTTTTATTTGTTTCTGTAGGAGTTGCTTTTACGGCAGAGATAAATATATATATAGATAGATATATATGTACACACACGCACACACACAGAATATGCTTCCAGGGGTGGTGGTGAGTCATTCCAGAATCAGGCGACTTTATTTCTTCCTGCTTGTGCACGTGCTTTGTGATACAGCCTTTACCTGCACGAGCATGTGCTGGGTTGAAACTCCTCACTTCTGAGTGGGAACACTGCCTGTGCTCCACCAGACGATGTCCAAATCCTCTGGCTGACGTCGTGGCTCGCTGCAGCTGTGTAAGCAGGCAGAACAAACTCCCCCGTTCCTCCCAGAGGACAGCAGCGGCTCGGGCACCGTGATGCTGGGAGCCCTTTTCTTCCTGTGTCCCAGCCCTCACCGCCTCTCTGGCCCAGTTAAACCAGAGGGGCAGGAGGAGACTACTCCAGTCTGAAGCGATACCTCAAACATTTCTGACCAGGCTTGCAGATGATGCCATCAGGCCATGAGAGAAATCTTACCCCACCAGGGCACACTGCTCCTTTTTTTTCCTTCCAGTCTGCACACTGACCTCAATGCAATTCAGTTTCTGGGGTATTTTCTAGTCCACACAATGCTACATGTTTTTGGTGTTTTTTTTTTTTTTTTGCTTGCTTGCTTTTAATTAAATCTCATCACTTGAAAAATCCCAAGGAAGAACTTGCAGATCTTTAATTTGATTTTTATTTTCATTAAGCTGAAGCTTTTATGACACGTTTCCAAAAGCTGTTGCTAAGTGCACCTTGTTTTCATGCAGTGCTCTTCTGAACTGAAGTCCTGCTCCTGCCCCAGGGATGTGGGCAGGAAAGGAACATTCACCCGGTTTTTACGACCCTGCTGACCTGTCTTTGTTATTAAGATCGTGGCAAGCAGGGAAAGCAATGAAATACTCTGTTACTGGAGTCTGCATAGCATTTTTTTAAACTCTAGTCATTATACATCGTGTTGGCATAAAAAGCCAGAGGAAGAAGATTCTTCATAGAGAGCAAGCAATTCTTCTTGGACCTTATGAAATTAATTATTTTATATCCCATAACTGAAACTCGTAACTCAGTGTAATTGGCAGGAGAAGTCCCGCAGTAACAATCACAGGGGCTGTTATTGTTTCCTCTAGTGCTCCACTGTGGGAATGCTGGAAAAACAGCCTCCCATTCTGGTGTTTATTGGCAAATGTTTAAATAAATCATGCCAGCTTGTATAATAAGCTCAGCGATAAATAATTTCTTCTCTTGAAATGTTAAGTGTTGCAGGAGGGAGAAGGATGGAAACAGGCGGGTTTTGTGGTACCCATTTAGCTGGGAGAGCTATAAGGAGCTACAGGCGAGCTGTAAGGATTTGGAAAACTTTCTCTTCCCAGTCCACCAGTACCTCGCTGTGTGACCATAACAGGGCCTGGATTAATCTGCTTGCCTCCCATATGCTGTTACATAACCCATTACTTGCTTTAGACACTGTTTGCAGCCTCAATGGAGGAAACTCCTCCTCCAGCAGCACCCCATAGCATGGCTCCCATTTCCTACGCCATACTTATCGGTACCCCAGGGGTTTCTCACCTTCTGTGTTCAGTCCAGTAACAGCAAACCTCCTCGTGCTGCCGTCAGCTCCAGAAGCACTAGCGTGAATGATCCCCGTTACCCTTGGTCAGCTGAACGGGCTTTGGCCCACCCTCATCCTGGACGAATTTGTGCAGCTACATCAGACCCAGTTGTTGAGGTGCCTCTTCCAGCTGAGCTAAGCCCACGTAGGCTCTTTGCTGTGCAAGAGTTGCATGTTTGCCCAGGGGCTGCTGCTGACGTTCTGTCTCACAGGCCCTCTGAAGCTGCCTCCCTCTAGCAACTTGATATATTAAGATATTTTTTTCCTATCTGCCTCTAATTTCTGCCTATTTATCTCGCAGGTGGAGTCTACAGTGACAAGCTAAGCAGAGCAATGCATCTGTAAACATTAACAACTCCACCACCCTGACACGCTCCCACTCAGTGCTGTCTCGAGCTGAAGTTGCAGCATAGTCGGGGGAAGGGGAGGGATGACAGAGTATTGCCCAACATCAGCCCTCAGCGCTCCATGATGGGACGGTTAGAGTCAAGGGAAATGGCAAAGCAAGACACCACTGATGAATGTGGCATCTCCATCCCGCTACTGCTACTAGAAGAGCAGTTCAGGGATGGCTGAGGACATGACTCCAATTTAATGCTTCGGTAGGAAAGCTCGGGATGTATCCTCAGCTGGAACAAGCTGGCCTCACTTTCAGTGGAAATAAGGCAGTTTACAAAGGATGGGGATCTGACCTGGTGGTCTTCAAGCTCATCTGTTATGTGCCACTTGAGTTAGTGGCTGGTAACGCATACCTAACAGGTGGAGCAGGAGTAGACTTCAGCACACACTTAGGATTAAGTGTGTAAATGTTTTACAGAAATACATCTTGAATAGCCAAGTGTCAGTTCAGATTTTCCCATGCCCTTTCTTCTGTATTGAGAATGCCTGTTCAATGAAACGGTCATCTGCATGGGAAAAATGCAGTCCTGGTAAAAGGCCTCCGTCTTTTGGTATGAAGCCACAACAATTCTGAAGAGAATTTGAACAAAACTGTAGTTTGTAGTAGCTGCTGAGCTGCTTTTTCTATCCCTTTCCTCAAGAGAAGAAAAATGTGCTCGTGAACTCTACGGGTAGTGGTTTCAAGGCAGGATAGCTCCTGTTAAATTAGTCATTTATGGACTATTAAGATTTAGTAAATGACCTCAAAGACAAAACCTTCCACACTTGTTTTCTGTTTCCTATGCAGATTATTTTAGAAAATTTAGGTCAAGAGTCAGCATGACTATCCGGGGCTGGGAGGACCTGAGGAGCATTTGGACAGGGGAGAGGTGACTTGGCATGGGAATCCGCTGGTTGTCTTCTCTGGTGACAGTGACTGGGGAATGGAAGGAACCTCTGGGAATGGTGGGTAAGTGGGTGCGGATTCAGTCCTGCCTGGACTCTTCCCCACTTTCAGCTATTGCTAACGGTAGGTGAGGGAAAGGAGCCTGCGTGCTGCTTGTCCAGGCTAACATGGGAGTGGATATGACGCAGTCCTTCTGTAACGATGGCACAAGAGCATGTAGGTGCTCAGATGTCAGAGGATGCGTAGCACCTGGGGGAGGCTGATGATGGAGCTCAGACCAGCCTGGCAGATGCGTCCGGTTGCGGCAGCCAGCTGCATCCTTGCAGACAGACGTGCTCTGTGCTTTTACAGGGGCCAAGGTTGCAGCCCATTGACAGGAGGTGCTGTGTACGCCATAGAGCCTGGAAGCATCCCCAGAGAAGGCTACAAAATTGTATTTGTTGGGATCCATGGAGGGGAGGGCACTTTAGATGTAGCACACTTGGCCAGCTTTGGCTCGGAAGTGTTTGTCCTCACCAGAAGCACCATGCCTGTATCTCCCTCCTAGTGCTCCCCTGTCTGCTGGTATTGAACAAAACTCAGGTTTGAAGCAGGACATCCTGCTCTGGGATTTGTTTGTGCTTTGTTAAATCCAGCACCCAGGGGTTCTTCCTCCGTTTGCTTTCAAAGGCCTGGTTTCACCTTCCCCTTGACTCTGGGATGCCAATTAAGTAGCTTAAAGCAGGGAGGGCTGTGGAAGTTATTGATTAGGGCTCTAATTGCTTATCTCTCCATGCTGCCCAAGTGAAATGGGCTGTATGGAGATGCACTGAGCGAAATAGAGATGTGGCTGCCTGCCACTCGGATTGAAACGTACGTTGTTCCTCGACACAAGGGCTGCAGGGATATTTTTGAGCTATTGTTTCTCAGCGGTGCTGGCTTTGTCTCGCTGCTGTTGTCTCTTCCAACCTCGCTGCTTCCAGTGAGGCCCCACGTTGTGATCAGCCAAGGGTGCAGGGGCAGGGAAGGGCAGTCCGCTGCAGGTGCACCCCGTTCGCTGCGGCAGGGAGGCCACGTAGTGTGAATTATTTGGTAATTCATTTCCTTCCAGCTCAGAACCAATGCTTGGCATTTTCAAGGCATCGCAGGACAGCAAGGAGCAAGTTCACGTACATCTCCAGACACAGACCAGAGCCAGTTTTTTGAAAATCCCCATCTCAAGAGAAGTTAAAAATTTGAGGTACATGTTTTCAAACTATTGGCTGATCACAGCTTTGTTTACTTGGTACCCCTGGAAAGGAGAGGAAACCTCACCAGAGACTAAAGCAGTTGATCACAGTAAGAAGTGGACAGCTGCCAAGAGCCAGGACTTTCAGCAGAAACAGCCCTCTCCCCATAATTCTGGGTTGCTGCTTGGCTAGGGAGGCTTCGGGCCATTAACAGCCAGGAGGCACGGAGAAAACAAGGTGAGCTATTTGTTAGCTGCTGCAGGAAACTTTGCCCCCCTATGAGCAAGGGGATGACTACAGAGTTGTCTAATTGAGCAGGCAAATGTTTACTGATGTTCGCAAAAGGATTTCACATCCATATCTGAAAGAGCTCGAACTGACCTGTGAAGTGAAGAAAAAGCTGAATTTCATTCACGACCTCTGCACAAAACTGAACAACCTGGCTGTGGACAAGAAGCTTCACGCTGGCTCTCTGCTTGGGGTGAATTTCATTAGAATGGGCTGATAATTGCGTTGTAAAGACAGAATCAAGCAGGGTGAATTTACCTTCAAGGCCCATGAAGGACAAGATCAAACCAACCTCAGAACAGTATCAGACTTTTCTCTTCAAGACAAAGTTTTAGTGCAAACCCTGAGAGGGCTTCGTGAAGTCGGGACATCAGCCTTGCAGATGTTCAAGGCTGACAACAGCTATTTTCTGCAAAACAGGAAGGTCTGTGCTGTGTAGGGGATTCACTTTCATTGCTGTAGTGTCAGGACATCTTTCAGGAATACAGCTGGGCCTGTGGTTCATCAAGTGCTTCTCTTCTCCAGGGGAAAATCGGGTGCAATCAGTGGAGTATGTTGTCACATGGTTTGGGGTGTTCTCTGGAAACGCCCCACTGCTTTGCATTAGAGAAGGTCCGGGAGAGGGGTCTTGCGGGTAAGGCACAAAACGCTTTGTTCCCAAGGAAGCTCTTTTCCCTGTCCGAGCAGCTCCCAAAGGGTGCCAGCGCTCCTTTCCAGACCTGCTGCTCCTTTGGGACAGGCAGAAAACGCTGTAGTGCTGGAGAAGCTGGTGATGACGGTGCTGCCCTTCCTCCTTGGGGCATTCTTCATGTATGCTGGGTGGAAACCAGTAAGTACCTTGGAGATCAGAGCGAATACCTTCAAGGTGGCTGCGAGAAGCAGTGCAGAGACAGGAGGATTGAAGACAGAAAAACTGGTTTTAGGTAGATTTTTGGTTTTCAGATCAGATCTGCATATTTATACCCTACCTACATGCACACTTAATCCCCAGTCGCAAGGGGACATCAGAATTGCCTGTTATTGCAAACTCTTTCTCGGTGCAATTTCCTGTTGTTAATACAGCCCAGCCCCTTGTTTCTATTCCAGACAAATCATGCCGGTTGTCTTTTCCGAGGTCATTGTGCTGCCTTAAATACGCCCTACCTCTGCATTCGCAAAGCTTGTGAATAAAGAGCTCTCCGTAAGGAGCTGCTGAGCCAAGTCGCCACGGCCAGGTGAGCACGGACCTGAAGGGGCATTTCCATCCCTGGGTTAGCTGCCAGCCCTGCTGCTCTGAGCACAAACCTGCTTGGCTTCAGACACACACAGATGTGTAGCCTGACTTTATTTATGTACTCTCATACCTAGACAGTCCTTAGAAAGCCCCACTCAGGATTATAACAAGATAAATAAGTTTTTAGTGCACACAAAATGAAAACCTGATTATTCTTGTGAAGTAGACAAAAGCTGGAAAACTCTTAGCAATAGCAAGCACATTTTTGAGATTTTCATGTGTCACAACGTCTTTCTTACGTGTTTCCCAGAAAGATTGACATTGGTTATGGGAGCCTCTGTCAGTACAAATGCCACATCAGTTGGAAATACTTTTCTTAGTTTTTCATTTTTAGCCATTGTGTGGTGTGACGTTAATTAGGCTATGATCAGACGTGCCAAAGCTCTGAGGGGATGTGACCTGGTCGGAGGGCTCACCTCAGCCTGGTAAGGCTTAGGCGATGCCAAGAGGTGAACTTCTCTCACATTTCTGGTGTTGAGTTTGGGCTGTAGCCCCTCTCTTCCAAACCTGGCAACAGAGGGATGCATCTACCCCCGAATTCTTGCTGGCATCCTTTCCCTTACCTTGGTACCCTGTCGGCAGCCTTCCCGTAGCCTGGATGAGCGGAGCAGATTGTCCACCTGCCATCCCTGTGCTGCACTGGTAGATGTAGGTATGGAGATATTTCTTCGTGAATGGTGGTAGCACATAGGAACTATAATAAAAAGCTGGGACTGAGGTGTGTGTTATATTAAAAACAAACAAACAAAAAACAAGAAGGAAATCCCCAGAGGATGCTTTCTTGGATGAATTAAAATCCAGATAGTACTGGGCCAGTAGCTAAAGGAGCAAAATAGGCAAACAAATCACTTTGCACCTTCTGCTTAAATTTGTTCCAGCGCGAGTGTCCTTTTTTTGGGTGACAGAGTGCTGTTCAGGTGCATGCTCTAGATGCTGACCTGCATCACAGGAGTCGCTCATCGCCCCTGGCCCTTCCCAGATGGGAAAATCAGCAAGGGTTGCATTTGATAAACATGGTGCTGTGGGAGGGGGGAGCGCAGGGCCCTGCAGCGAGGTGAGCCACGGGGAAGGGGTGAGTGCGTGGGGCTGGGCTGGCCAGGCTTGGGCACTGCAGCTGGGAGAGGCTCCGGTGGTGAAGTTTTCGGTTCCCGCTTGCTCCTGGAAGTGCGGGTGGGTTCCCTGGGCTCCTTTCAAGTGCACTCACACTTGTAGGGCTATCTAGGAACTGGCACTAGATAGGGAGGGGTTTAACGTCTCTGTATGATGCAGTTATCTGTGGTCTGGGGACAAGATGCTCTGGCTCCCTTTGTCTCCTGCCTATTTAGGCAAGGGGGGAGATGGATCAGGGGAGGATGGAAAAGGTGAGGAACGGCTGCCTCATTCAGGAGCCGCTGTTTTGTAGAGGTGCAAGCATTGATGTTGGAGGGAGGGAGAGCAAAGCTTGGAATTGGAGAAAATGGGCTGGATGGCAATAATAGAAAAATCTTTTGCTTGCTTATAAGAAAAGCAGAACTCTGGAGTGGCAGAGGTGGCTCATTTCTGCAGAGCTGCCTCTCTGACAATAAACACATTGAAGTGTCAGTGTGGGGAGCAGCAAGTTTGTATTCTTGAATCTCTCTGATAAGTAACAATACGTTGTGCTTCACACGTGTTCAAAAGAAAACCGTTATTCTTCTGAAGATCTTGTCCCACTTTGCAAAGTCTCTTTATTCCAGTTTTTCTGACTCACAAAGTGAGAGGGGAGGTCAGGCCATCTGGGCTAGTGTTGCAGAGAATCCAGAGAGCATCCCTGGCCAGCTTAACCCAGCGGCGTGCGTTTGTGTTTGAATTTGCTGTAATAAATCCCCTGATGAGGTCCCATCAGTGAAGTGAATGGAATGGACACATCATTAGGTTAAAAATAGCTATTCACAGTCACAAAGTCTGTGTTACCTGGTAGTAAATTGGATCCTGGCCCTTCCCCAAGCTTGCAGCTTTTGTTGCTGCCTGCAAGGCTGGAAGGTGTCGTCCCTTTCTGCATCTCTGCTGGCACAGCAAAATTACATGTCTGGCCTGGGAGCGCGATATGTGCCATGATGGGAAGAAGGCGCCGATTCCCACCGCAGGCACAGGGTAGAGCAGCAGCTTGGAGCAGGCTCCCAGCTCGTTTTCTTTCCAGGCTGTGCCCATCCTGAGCTGTGTTTGGGGCACCTTGAGCCTGGCTGTGTTGGTAAAATGGTTTTGCCCCTCTGCTAGGAGATTATTCTAAAGGTACATTTTATCCCGTGCAGACTGCTGGCATATGCACACGCATGCAGCAGGCATTCACTGGAACTGGCAAGCTGGAAAAATAACAGTGTCCTCAGGGAAAATATATACTCCCTTGTTGGTACCTTCCTTCCCTCTGCTGGCAGTTTCTCTGCACATATCACAGCTTTCAGCCTGCTGCCCCTGAGAGCCAGAGAGAAAGATAAAACATTCTCATCACAGCGATGTTATTTTTCTTTCAAAGTTCTCTTGCACTTTCATATACGGTTGTTGATATCGAGAGCTATAGATGTCACGGATCTGGATATATGGATAGAGACATACAGCTGAGTGTGACAGCTGGGTGTCTGACGCTCTTTCCATTTCAAAATCTGATCCCTCTTCTCTGCCATCAGCTTGATTTCATGCCCCTTCTGACTCCTTTTGCAGTGGGGCTGGGAGCTGTGTAGAATTTGAGGCTTCATTTCCAATGAGCTTGTCAGGCCTCAGCCCACAGCGGTGAACACATTAGCAAAATCAATGCTGGTGAACATCCCTTGATTGCAGAAGATGTCAGCACATGGTGTGTCTGAGGGACTGAGCTGCCCTCCCGCTGCAAAGGCTTTTCTCCCTGGCAATGCAGGGTCCTATGTTGGGTTTATCACAGTGATGCCGCATGGCAGTGGGGAATTGCACTGTGTCGTGCAGCAGTGAGAGACCCCCCCTGGGATCCAGCTCAGCTCGTGAGCAATCCTCTTATCCAGAAGGCAGCTCAACATTCATCTCTTGCACTAGTGTAAAGCAGGAGCGATGGGTTTTAATTCAATTGTTGTGCCTGTATTCTTATGCTTGGTGCAATCAGAAATAACAGCACCTAGCTCAGCAGGAAGGATTCTCAGCTTGGCATTGCGAAAGGAAGGCATGGCAGAGCGGCTCGGTGGGCTCGCGTTGCTGCCTACGAGGGCGTGCGGGCAGGTCTGTTCTGGCCCCTCTCTGGACCGTGCTGTGGTTCTCTCTGCAGCACCATTGGTACCAAAGTATTTCCTGCTGCAAGGCTGAAGAAGCAGAATTGCTGCACATACAGCTGGAGCTGATGAGGCTCAGCACCCCCTCTTCTTGTTTCATGTTCAATTAGCTGGTGTGGGCAGGATGGATTGGATAGAACAAGGAAGCAGGAGGGAGAAGGAAGGTTAATCTATCCACTAGCCTTGCTATTCCTTCTTCTTGTGATCTTGTGAAGCAATGAGACGATGTGTCCTTTGAAGTGCAAAGTACTCCCCATCCTTCTCCCCGAAGTGGTCTCACTCCTCCTCCTCCCAGCCTGGGTCCAGCTGCTTTCTGCAGAGTGCTGCTGATGGCTGAGGTGCTGGAGCCGTCCTTACGGGGGGCTGCAAGCGAGGGCTGAGAAGCAGGATTTCGGGACTGGCTTTTCTAAGCACCCTCAAAGCCATGTGCCTATTCAGACAGTCCTGAAATACTGGGATGCTGCCTGGATTTAGCGTTAGGAGTTTGGGGTTACTGAAGCAGGAGGAAGGGTTTGGGCTGTGAGGGGGCAGGGGCTGCGCGAAGGTGCAGGAGGCGAGCAGGGGAAGGCAGTGCTGCTCAGGGGCAGGACGCCGTGCAGCTTGCCCTGGTGCTGGGGAGCCCCGGTGTTACCTGGGGTCTCACCAGGCGCTCTGGACTTACAGATAGCGGTGCAATACCCCGTGCTCCTATTTGTAAGGAGAGCGAGCCGGGCTCCCTCCTCTAGTGGTCTCCAATAGCTCTGCTCAATTTTTCAGTAAACTCTTTCAGAACAACAACTTGGGGATATCGGAAACAGAAAGGGAGGGCTGTCATGGCATGGCGTAATGAACATCCCTTTCCCCAGGACCCGTGTTCTCCCCAAGTCATAGTAATTGAATTGTTTTAATATTAATATCTTCTCTGGAGCTCTGCTGATGGGAGGGAGGGAGATATGTTTCTTCCAAAATAGTCTTAATCTAATGCAGAAAGTATGAATAAATCTCTCAGAGATTATAGCCCCTGGAAAGCTCCTGTGAATATCAGAAAGACGTCCTTACTGCTATGGGAGGTTTGATTGAATTACAAATTTGAGGCAACTCCAAAGCAAAACTGATTAAGTCTTTTCTTTTTCACTCTCTTGTTGTAGCTTTTTAAAGTGCTAAAGCTTTTTAATAATTAGAAATGCCCCCCCGTCCTGTTTGTGAGTAGTTCTAATTGGCATTGTGTCCACACGGACAGTCATGCACCAAAGCAGAAAACTTGCAAAGCGCAAGCCCGTTATGAGAGGCATCATCGCTCGTTATCTCCAAGGGGGAGCCCCGGTTCGTGTTACGGGAGGATCCCCCTGGGGTTTGGAGAAGTTAGTGGGAGCGTGAGACGACGTCCAAGAGAGGAGCCTGTGGGTGCCGCAGAGGGTGACGGCTGCCGGGGCCGGCAGAGATGAAATGGGGATCGGGCCCCAGCTCAGCTCCCGGCCCCATGACGCAGGGAACTGGAGGGGCCCTGGGTATGGCGTCTTACGTAGCTCTTGGAAATAAGTTTGTTCTTGGCTGGTGTGGAAACAGCGAAGTCCCCGTTCCCCAGGCACCAAGTGCTTGCTGGGGGGAGAGGGGGGTCCTGCCCGACGGGGCTGGCTTGGCTCTTCCCATCGGATGTGCGTGAGCCGTACCTGCGCCCACAGCGACTGCGGTGTTTGATTAACATTGTCACTGCGCTGCCGGTATCTAACTCATTGCTTTGTAAAACACTGTCGGTGTAAAGACACTATAGAAATCCCCTTATTCAGTTCTCTTCTATTATACCAGAGATGAAAAAAAGAAAAAAAAGAAAGAAAAAGAAAAAGCATTGTACCACAGAAGCTTCGCATCTCTTGCAGGGCTGTCTATACGAAGAAGACAGCTGTGGTCTTTGCCAGCCCTTGACAAGTGATTTTTCCAAAAATCAGATGGGAGAACATGCTCTGTTAGGCTTATAATTGATAATATACCACTGTTGAAATATGCCTGTCAGTTCTGCAGGTAGATAAAATTGTATCATTGATATTTCATAACAGTTTTCACAGGCAGCATCTGAAACCACGTCCTCCCCCTGGCAGATAAAAGGTTAGGCAGGAGGATGTGTCAGCAGGATCCAGCCTTCTGCCTCAGCATGCGAGAGAGGAGAGGAGCCCGCTGCAGACTCCGGTCCCGGGCTGGGCTCCGTGCGTACAGAGATCACAGGCGCGTTTGAAGCCTTTCCCAGGGCCCAGCAGAGATGCTCTGCGCTGGGGGAATGCAGCTGGGCATGAAGATGTCTGTATCGCAGAGGGGTTAAAATAATGAATAGGGAAATTCAAACGATCTAACCCAAGTCCTAATGCCGACTTTTTAAACAGAGAAGGCAATTAACTATTGGACACTTCAGAAAGCATTGCAATTGATCACTCCATCCCCAGGAACGTTTTGAAGATCAGTGCAGGCTTTGGGAAGATGTTGCATGAACATCTAGGCTGCTGAGCACGGAGCAGGCGCGCCTGTGTCATGGGCCTCAGCTCAAAGGGGGACGAGGGACGAGCCCAGCCAGAGGTGGCAGAGGGTCCTTTGTGGCTCTGCCCACGTCCTGCTCCCCCTGCCCATCCTACGGCTGCCCTCTTCCCGGCGTCTCCTGCTGGAGCCCCGTGTGGCTGAACCCACCAGCAGGATCCAGCAAAGCTCGTCAGCAGTGCTGGGGTGGCTGGTGTACGGTTGGGGTGTGGGGCTCTGGCTGCCTTTGATATTGCAGGGCTCAAAAAGGGCTCCGGACCCCTTAGGAGTCACAGAGTCCAACAACATCCAGAAATCCAAGAAATCCAAAAGCTTTTTGTATCTCTTTCTAGAAAGTGTTTGCTGAAAAGAAAACCTAAGGCTGAGACAGGGAGGGAGCCCCAGGACTCACCACCACCACCGCTTTGCTTTGCCTTCTCAGTCCCACTGACAGCTTGGTGCCTGTCCAGTGTCAGAGGAGTGCCACGTCAACTGGGTTACGAGAACGATCGGTTGCTCGGCTGTGATGTCCGGGATCCTACAAGATGGTGCCTCTCTTGGGTTGCACAGGAAGGTCCTTGCCTTGTCCAAACCCTTGGTGCATTTGCAATCCCACATACGTGCTGGTATAGAGAGAGAACAGGTTTTATAGACCAGAGGTTGGAAATGGCTTGTGATATGGGAGAGATGGAGAAGGGCACTGCAGGACTGTGTTGCGTCTGTTTGAGGAGACGTGGCTCCAGATCTGGAGTTTGTAGGCAGGGAGGGGAGATGGTCCAATGCGTGCGCTGATTCAGTGTCCTGCAGAATAAAAATGAAAAAACTAAAAAATCTGAAAAAGGAAAAAAGCAGTTCTGGAAGCAAAAGGAATAAATTATTCTCTTTTTGCTACTGACCAGGTGGAAAGCAGCAGGTGAGGCGCAAGGTGGGGACCTGGCAGGGCTCACGGTTCCTCTCTGCCAGCCTTGGCTCGGGGGAAGGACGCAGCAGCCTCTGCTTTCTCAGTCCTCCCTTCTCTCTCTTCCCCTCTCTCTCCTTCTTTCTTTCTTTCTTCTTTGTCACAGAACTTGAATCGATTGATTGCAAGAGCAGTTACATGACATTTCTGACACCCCTTTTATTGTGCCCCGTGAACCGTGCCCCACACCGGTGGGTGCTCAGCCGCCAGCCCCGCTCTGCAGCCCAGTGAAACCGGCTGCCGGGGTGGTTTGGACAGAGGGTTGTTCATCCACAGCCTCACCCATTTCAGCCCCCAGTTAGCACCTTGCACCGAGACACCGGGGCCTGCCTGGCATTAGCGCTTTCTGCACTGCGACTTCTTCCCATTCGTTAGTGCTATTGACTAACATTTGGAGTCAAATTAAAGGCATGTAGCTAATAGCGAGCTCTGAATTCTCTTCAGGGTTGGCTGCACTGAGTGAAATTAAAGTTCCCGACATCCCCATTCCCCTTCCCCCTTACTAATTAGCCCTCCCCAACTCTTAGAGGTTGACATTTAAAATGAACTCAGCTAAAATGAGTATTTTTGTAACCAGGCTTTTCAGTGCTGATAATAGGAATGGGGAGGGGGAAAAAAAAACCCTGACTTAGAGGTCAGCCAGGGAAGATGCTGCGGAGACGTGGGCTGTCCTGGCTTCCGCCCCGCGCTCGGGGCAGCGCTGGCTGGAGCAGGGCAAGCGCTGCTGACACCCGGCCCTATGGCAGCGCTGCCTGGGTGCACGTGCTAAAGCCTGGGAAGGGGCCATGAAGGTCCCTTGAATTGATGCATTAAGGGGATTGTTTTTTCCTGACGCCCTGACGAAGGTCCCTGTCGTGAGAGATTTCTCCCTTCGAGATACGAAAGCCAGTAAATTCTGGGCTAAGTCTGCAAATCCCCAGCTGACGTTTGTGACTTAACTTACTCTGCTGACTAAAATGCAGAGCATAAAGGCATGAGTTTTAGCAGTGCTGTGTGACCAGGCTGCCAGGCTCTTAAACCCCCAATTTCCTGGCTTTTGATGGGTTTAAATCAGGATGGGTCTAATAATAATGATAGTTGGTACTTATATGCCACTTTATCTTAAAAGCACTGTACAAACATTAATTAATTATAGACACAGACAGTGTCTGCAAATGTATAGCTGCAGATGCACACGGCTTCAGAGCCACGCACAGCTTTTAGCCAGGAGTCTGACAGCGTGCGAGAGCACAAATTACATCTGCTGCAGCCCCTCTGCGGGCAGAGCTGCTTTGGTCTGGCGTTACCTGCTGGGGGTGGCAGCTGCAAGAAGGTGGCCCCGAAAGGTGATTAAAGAGACAACTTCTGCCCCGTGTGTGCCTGTAAACACGTCACCTGCACAGCGGGACTGGGGCTCGGGTGAATGCCCCTCCAGGTGCTGGGGTACAGGCTTTCTTCACACCACTTTATTGACATCTCCCCAGTTAAAAGGATGCTGGAGGTAGGTAATGCTGTAGGGTACCAGGTGGCATGTTCCTTTGTGCTTCAGCCTCTGCATGGCAAGGTGGTGAGCGTGATATCTTCCTACGTCTCAGTCCTGGACCAGTAAAAGGGACCTGCTTCCTATGAGTGGCTAGAGAGGTCTTAAGCTTTGGGGGTTAGCTCCTGGTTTGGGGCAATTTGCTCTGGCTAGGCAAGACAGAGAATGAGTAACCAAGTCCTGCCTGGATTATTAGCCTCCTCATAGTTGTCATGTTACTCTTTTGGGGGATGCTGTGGTCCCTAAAATGTACAGGTGATGCAGAGGTGAAAACTGCCCATCTCCTGCTTCTCCAAATCACAGCAAGCACCCCAATACTGCACGGAAGCCTGCTGCTGGCAGTTAGCAACTGCGGCTGCACCAGCCCTCCTCTCCAAACAGACGCTGCCCAACTGGGATGCGATGGTGTGTGCTGGGATGCTCCGTGCCTGCCTGGGAGAGAGGGAGGGCAGCAGCAGCCATGTAGGAAGTCAGGCTCTGTCTTCACAACCTTTCCCCATCTCTGACCACATGCTGGACATGCAAAACACCCCTGTTTCCTTGGAAACAGGTTCTTTCTGCATGTGCTGCAGTGAGTCAGGAAAGTTTGCCTTCATCAAACCCCCATGGTGAAGGGAATAAGCTCCAGAGATGCTGTCCTAGGGATGGCAGTCTGATTGCTGCTGCTTTCTTTATTTACATCCCTTTAAAAAAAGGAAAAGGAAAAAGAAATTCTCCGTCCAGCCCCTTGCAAAGGAGATCCTGATTCCTTGCAAGCCTTGTCGGCATCCGAGAGCAGAGGAAATGACTTCAATCATAGACACGTTGCTGAGCACCCCAAAACCGCGCATCCCCTCTGCAAAGCTTGGGCTGCAAATGCTGCTCCCCTGTGCAGTGGGCAACTGTGGGCAGCTCAGGGACTCGCTTTGTTCCTCTTTATTTGCTTCCTAATAAATTCAGTGTCAAGTCAGGCTTTGAGACAAGAGACCCAGAGGCATTGGAAACGCTGTGTCCATGGGGCCCCATCTCCAACCTGGCCCTGTGGATGCTGCAGGCAGAGGCTGCTGCCGGCTCGGAGAGGGCGGCTGGGAAGGCAGGAGCAGGGGGCAGCCAGGTGACACCACGCCGGTGGGCTCTCCTTCGCTCGGCGTGGGAATCAGTGCCTGCCTTTGTTTCTTTCTGCAAACACAGACAGCCCAGGGACATCACAGCAGAGACCCAGGGACGTGCACTGGGCCAACTCCTTTCTGGCTGGATCATCTCTGAGTCTTTCCAGAGGGGAGGTGGGGCGGGGGGTGCGTGCGCTGTGGGTCAGCCACACGGATGTCGGTGCCGGCCGTGTCTCTGAACAGCTCAGCCCAAGGGGCATCTTGGAAGATGCCCTTGATCTCAGGACGCAGCAGGTTTGCGTTTACCTCCCGCTTCGCCAGGTTCACCCCCAGTCACTGCACCGACCTGCCCAGGACGCAGCCGGTGGCACCCCAGGGCGGTGCTGGGGCGATGCTCCTTGTGCTGGAGGAGTGCAGAGTCCGACCCTGGGTACTGGGCACCGGGAAGGGACCGTAGGAAGGGGAAGGGGAAAGCACGGGGGCAATCCAGTGCGGACAGTGAGGCTGGAGGTGAAAGCGAAGCCCGAAGCCTCAGAGCGGGTGTGTGGGTGTTTAACCCAGCATATGTAAGTGCTCCAGGCCTGCAGTTTAGAGAAACCTCATAAATATTTTAACTCTGGGAGGATGAAAGGAAAACAAACAAATATAGGTTTGGGCCTTTGGGGCACTGCTGTGATCATCTCTTTAGAGAAACAGTCATTTCGCTGGTACTCGGCGCTGCGGAGCAGGGGGGAACGTGGCTGCGGCGCGGCTCGTGACGGGGAAGCGGCTGACGCAGGCAGAGCCCGGGTCCTGCCGCGGTGGGTCCCCAGCGTCCCTGCCGTAGCGGCAGGCCGAGCTGGGTGAGTGCTGCAGTGAAGGAGCCACAGTAAAGGGGCTCTTTATAGCAGAAACACGCAAAAAAAGCCAAACCCCAAATCCAGTTTATTCATTTTCTGACAAGTATTTCCATCAAAATTTTGTTCTGGAGAGAGGGAAGACCAAGAAAAAAGGCCAAACGTTGCTAATGAGGGGGTTTTGCTCCTGTTGTTCAACCAGGATTTGCCAAAAACCAGTGATCAAAGCCTTGAGTTTTGATCCGGAAAGGGTGGGCAAATGTCACGAACATTTTTGCTGTTCTCCTGTGCTTGTTTTGACTGCCTCTACCTCTAAAGTCTTGTTTGAATTTGAAAGTGAAATTTAATTTGATTATTTTTACAGCCAGAAAGCAATGAAGAATGAATAAATACTCTTTGCTGAACATTTCATTTGAAAAATACACTAAAAACCACTGAATTAATGATTCAGTGATTGAGGCTGTGAATTTTGGTTAATCGTCGTTTTAAAAGCTGTACTGGTATGATTTTTGCAAGCTGAGGAATATCATAAAATGTTTCAGTTGTTTTGCTGTCGTAATTATCCAAGACAGACGCTGTACAGATGCAGTTGTTCTGGTACACGGGTGCACTGTGCTGGTACAAATTGCCCTGGTTCGCAACCCAGAGCCGTGCCAGCGCGAGCACGGCTGTCCCGTAGGACTGAACCGCCACCGCCGCGGCAGATGCGGAGCCGGGGGTGGTTTTGGTGGAGCTGTCGCAGCGTTGACCGGGGAGGTGGCTTAGATGTCAGCCCGCATTTGCACATTGATGCCAGGCATTAATTACCTGGATCTGTTTGGAACCCGCTCGCCGCCACTCTGTAAATATTTGTGACAAAATTCAACATCCACAAAAATCTCTTGATTCTTGGTTTTGGTGTAAGCAGAAATTCAGACCTTGTTCACTAAGGCTTGCTGTGGGTTTGCTGAAGTCACTGGCAGCCTTTCCAACGATCCCCAGTTCACTGGCTGCCTGCTGCTCATGGGCTTATTTTGAAGAGAATCCGCTCCCTTTTTGAGCAAATATGGATGGAGTTTATGGAACTGATGCTCAGCCGATTCCTTTGGTTTCGGTATAAATCCCAGGAGAGATCAGCATTTTGCTTTAAAATCTTTGAGCAGCTCAAACAAAGGGACGGATAAAGAGAAATGTTTGCACAATCTCTTTGCAAATCAAATCTTTAATGTCATGCATTGCTCTGGAGAGGCGGAGAGGAAAAATAATCCCAGATTTTGACTTTGAGCTTGCAAGGCAAAGCTGTCCTTCATTGTAAAATCAACGGGAGTTTGTCCTGTGATGGAACCAGAGGATCTGGAGCCCTGAGACATCAAAACAAATTACACCGCGATCTTTTTCTCAGTCTGACTCCAGGAGGTTTCGTCTCGTGCCAAGCGCACGCAGAGTGCGAGCGTTTTGACATGTTCTCCTAATCCTGGGATTTATAAAGCGCTTAGCGACACACACAGAAGTGATTCATTACTGCAGCAGCATCGTGTAGCCTCGTATGCAAAGCAGGGAGAGCCATCGGTGGCTGCCTGCCACGGCCCCTCACCTCTAACGCCCCAACGCTGACGCTTGTGCAAAGCCACCGCTTTTTGGGGTTGTTTCTGGGGGGTGCTCAGGGTATTGCCCAACGCAGAAGCTTCAGGGCCATCGGTGCCTCCAGGTCTGAGCTCATCACATCTCCATGCTCTCCTGCTGTACGGAAAAGGGAAGAACTTGCCAAGGGACAGACCCAGGAGAAACCCCGGGGTCCCAGCCTCATCCGCGGCACACGGGTCCTGGGGTGCTACGAGCGCTGCATGGAAGCCAGGGCAGCGTCTCACATTTTCCTCTTTGCAAAACTACTGATTCCTGAACATCTTGAAATTCCCCAAATGTCTGTAAATTTGAAATACAGGCCCCTTCCTAACGCTTAGAAATGCTGCTGTCCTGCGCTGGAGGCTGATTCCACAGGTAGTGAATAAATTCTGGGGTTTTATGGGTTTGGGCTGAGGTTTGGAGGTATGGAGGCGCTGCTCGGTATCTTTGGGACCTTAAATGCCTCCACAGAGCTGGTGTTTGGTAGCCAGCCAGGGAGCTTCACCCAGCAGGTGGCTTGTAGCCAGCCCATGGTGCAGGGAACCAGCGTAACGCGTGCTCATTATCTCTGCCTTGCTCAGAAAGGATATTGTGATTTTAATAACTTCTTGGATCCATTTTTTCCCTGGTAGCTCTTGTTGCCTTGGATACAGGCTCTGGAGAGGCTCAGCCCTGCTAAAGATGGTAGATCATTTAAATGGAATAGAAGATGAGGTGCGGATTTGCAAACTGCTTTAGCTCTCAGAGAGAGCTGGCTGGGAGCGCTCCAGCAAAGCTCAGCGTCCTCGGGACATGCCGGTTTGTTAGAAAGGGCATTGTTCGCCGGAACGTGACACCAAAGCTTCCGTTGCGCAAGGTTAGAGGCAATGTCTGATGTGTCTGTGACAGTGCCAGTCTGGAAAAAACAGAGCCCCGAGGCTTTGGTAAGTGGCGTTGCACTGATTCCCAGGAGCAGAGCTGGCCCTTGGGACCTTTGGTACGGGCCTTCAAGGACCTCTACTCTGCTGCCATCCTCTTCCTCCTTAACCACCGCCTCTGTCTTCACTCTGGAGGTCCCACAGGACCTGCAGGGTGGGTTGAAGGCCGGCAGCTTTTTCAGCGTGTGTCCACGGCACTCCAGTTCTCCTGGGTGTTTTGATTCAAAGCATGATTCCCATTTCTAGCACCCCCTCATTACCCTTCTCCCAGCCCGCTTACACATGCAGCTTATCTACAGATAAGCCATGCAAATCGGAGAAATTCTCATTTCATGCAGAGAGGTTACCCACCCCTAAAGGTCACCAAAGCTATTAAAGAAAAACCCTCGTGCCCAGGGCTTTGGACACCTAATTTGGCTGGCTTTGGTCAAATTTCGCGCTGCTGTAGTTTTTGATTTATGCACTTTGAAAGTCTTTTGCCGTGCTGGAGAAAGCCCGCTCATGGTACCTGTTGTAATCAAATAGCTCTAGCTTTTCTGAGATGCCTTTTCTTCTTTTAATGACTCTGGGGTGTCCGGGCCCATCCTGATGGTAAACAAACTAAATGAATTGCTTTTGCTTCCTGGTCCTCATCATAAACAGATTTGGATATGACGGCTGCCTGACAAATCATTAAGATCATTTGATCACTGTCAGATTAAATCAGCCTGACTTGAGACAATGCACTAAACCTTGATTTGCTGCTGGGGTTACCGAGTACTAGATGCTAATGACACTGTGCTCTTGGAAATTATTTCTTAATTGCTTTATGGTAGCTGGTGGAGATCATAGCCTTGCTGTGTTAGGTGACACGGCACGGCAGAGCCGTTGGAGGAACTGCACAGCCGGAGACAGCCAGCACCCAGCCAGCACCCACGCTGCGGCACAGCTCTGCCCGTGCCCTGGGGCGGCAGGAGCGAGGCCAAAGCCAAGGGGCAGCTCTCGCGGCCGGCTGGCGGTCCTCTCCCTGCGCAGCTGAGGATGCTGTTGGGTAGCAACACATGGGCAGGACCAGGAGAGACGTGTTAGGGTGGGGAGGTAACCTGGGAGCTTCAGCTCTTTGCCGTGAGTGCAGAGCCAGGGACCTCCGGCCGTTGCATCCCAGCGAGTTTCCCCAGTTTCTGCCCGTGGATGCCCCTGTGCTGGGTTGAGTTGCTCACCTCTGCCTGTGCCACCCCTGCCTACGACCTGCTGCCAGCTGCAGCCTGTGGGAAGGACTCCCGCCATCCCCGGAGGCCTCGGGAGTTTCACCCTTCATGCTGCCTCGAGCAGAGGGCAGCAGGGGCCCAGGAGAGGAAGGAGGAATCATCTAGGAAGTAGCAGCAGAACAAAAAAGAAAAAAAAAATCTTTTTTCTTTGCTTAAAAAGACATCTCAGCCTTCCTGGAGAGAAGAAAAGAAGAGGGAGGTAGGTGCACCACATAAAGAGAAGAAAATGTGCTGAGAAACCACGAGGCGTTTAAAAGCTCATGCAGGAAACCAAACCCCCTTTGATATCCCCTCTCATTGGAAATGTGTGAGGCCAGAATAATGCTGCCATGATTTATCACACAAAGGGATGAGAAAGTGAGTGGATCCGAGAGCTCCTTTCTGGTTCTTAGGACAAAAAACCGCTTTGTATTCAATTACAAAGTATAAGCAAAAAAACCCTTAATAAAATGTCTATTTGCAGGCATGTATTTGTTGAGCAGCAACACGTGTGCCCTTCCCAGAACCAGCAACTGTGAGAGCAACGGCCGTCGTGCGGGAGAGGAGCCACCGTCACCAGCGTGTAAGAACATCTCTGCGCCGCGTAACGCTTGTTACACGCACCTGAGCCGAATGCTGCCGGGTGTCGCTCATGCCGGGGTCACGCCGCTGTCGTCAGCCTTTGGGAAGGGGCTGGGGTTGGCTGTCATCGGGGTTCATGGCCGAGGGGAATCCGAGGCACAAGCAGGGAATTTTCCCACGCCAGAAGCCTGTGAGCACAAAGTAACCCATGGCCCAGGCCAGAGCTGCGTGCCCCGAAGCATCGGCTGTGCCTTAATTTTATCTCTCTTCCTGTCCAACAGTTCAGCTTGATGCCTGTGTTTTATGCTGGTTTAAGTTAATTTTATAATTAGCGGACAGAAGGGGCATTTTGGCTGGGTGGTCGTTTGTAGCTGGGTACGATCAGGGCAGCTGTAAATTGTGGCTGGGTACCGAGCGGTGAGCAGATGCAGCAGTGCCCACGTCGAGCTCTTCGTGTCTGTTTGAAGGAGGACGCTCCACGCCAAATGGTAAATTCACGTGGAGGCAGACTGGTCCTGCTTCTTCCCTAAATACCGAGTGGATGTGACCCGAGTCCTTCACGGGAGTAGAAAAAACTCAGCAAACTGTTTTTCCTTAAATGTTCATCCAAATATATGGCAGAGCAGTTGCTGCCAAACAAATGAAATATGGAGCTGCATCAAAGTAAACTTTTTTGACGGGGAAATGTTTATTATATACTGCGCTTTTTTTTTTCCCCTGCTGGAAAAAAAAAAGTGTTCAAAATGAACATTTTTTTAAACTGATGAAAAAATCAATGTTACGGAAATAAATGCTTAACTTTTCATTTAACATGTCCCCATTTTTTAACTTCCAGATTACATTTTCAGTAATTTGACTTTTCTGCCTGCCATAAACAAGCCGTATCAGACTGTCTCTCTGGCTGGGAAGCCCATGCTGGTGTCTCTGTCTCTCCCTGTGCTTGGGAGGGATGTAGCAGCTCCACAGCAGGGAGCTTCACCAGGAGACAGAGAATGAGAAAACCTCAGTCCACGACTGTTGGAGCCTCACGTCTTCTCCCCATAAGGGAAGCAGCCTTTTTTGTGGCCCACCCCTGCATTTCTGTCTGGGACCCATTTTGTGTCTCTCTGCCTGAAGCTGGGAAAGGGAAGGAGATCCTCAAAGACACCTTTTTTAGGTTATTCCAAATCTGGCTGAAAATGAGGAAAACTGAATTAAACCTCGCAGGAGAAGAGGGATATGGCTCAGCCACAAACACAGAAAGCGAGGGGAGGTTTGGAATATGCTTTTTGGTAACTGGGGGGGCAGGAGTGCGGTGGCACAACCGTGCACCCCGAGAACAGCCGCAGGGAAGCCCCTCGACCTGGTCTCCCATCCCCAGGCTGGGCTGCAGCACCCGGGCGGCACAGGAGGGCTGGGGGCAGGTTTCTGCTGGGCTTTTGCAGCTCTCCCAGGGTGTTTGTGAGGCTGGTGACTTCGCTGGGTGCTCTGCACGGCCCGAGGACCGCGAGGGCGACGGCTCAGCAGCCCCCTTGAAGTCCAGCTGATTCCATAAAACCCTCTCCAGAGTAATTACAGGGGAAGGCGCGGAGGCAGAGGCCAATTTGCATTTTTAACAGCACTGGTTCTGAGGTCTCCCTGTGGCCTTTGAAGGTTAATGGTTCCCAGCACGTCTTGTAGCCGCCATTCGGTCCTCAGCAAGGCCAGCCTCAGCACGTGGGGCTCTGGAGAGGAGGCAGCTGCCGCTCCGGTTGGAATAAATGGGGAAAGCAGGATTTTAGCCAGCGAGGATGCAGACAGTTTGCTTTTAAAAGTCAGTGGAGTTGAGCATCTTGCAGAGGGCGAGCTGCTGGGCACCTGAATGGGTTTGTGAGTCACTGCAAAGTCAACACCCGCTCCCTGCGCCGCGGCTGGCAGCTGGGTCTCTGCCGCGCCTCTTGTTCGAGATCTAATTTTGGGGGGAGCAGTTTTGTGTCCTGGCAGGCAGCGGTTTTGTGAGGAGCGCTCCCGTGGGCACAGCCTTGCAGCGACAGCCAAGAACGTCTCTTCCAGTGAGGAGCAGCTGAGCGGCACAAGTCCGGGCGGGCGGCTGCAGGGGAGCAGCGTGGAGCTTGGCTGCCTGGGCGTGCTGCTGAAAGGCCGTGAGCCAGCCTCTCCAGCTCTGCTCACCCCCTGCCCTGAGCCTTGGCATCGTTTATGCCACCGTTAGAGAGACAGGACACGCAGACAGTCCTCTCTCACCTACACGGGTGCAGCACAGGGCCACAAAACTTGCTGGGACCCAGCGTGACCACGCAGGATGCTTGGGGCTCGTCAGGTCCACGTTAGCCACTGATTTTCTTCTATGTCTAACGTGCCTCCAGAGCAAATCCCCCTAGCGAAGAGCAGATACTGCCTCTTCCCGGTCCCCGCTCCTACGTGATGATACGGTGGTGTCTGAACACACACGCTGTGATCTCTTTTAAATGGATGCATTAATCCTGCTATGGCAGCTTCGGCCGAGGCTGCGTTACTTGTAACCAGAGCCTAATTCTGCTCCCAGCTTGTGTGATTTATCTTTATTCCCTGCATATGCAATGAGGTTTAAAGCAACCCCTGCCACCGTCAGCATCACCTGGGCTTGATTTGTTTCAGCAAAAAAGCGCTTTTTTTCTTTTATCCTAAGCAAAATGCATATTTGAATGGGATTAAATCTAAACCCCTTCAAATGCTTAATTCTGACTGGAATGCAAATAGTCCCTGCGGACCGCGGCAGTGGTTCCAGATAGCAGGGTGAGGATGGCAGTTGCGTTATGCCTCAAAAATATCTTCAATTGCAAAACAAAAGTGGGAAGAGAGGCCTTAAATGATGTGAAAATAACAGTTTGAATTAATGTGTCAGCCCTGACAGATGCTTCTGCTACCCAGCGTTTTGAAAGGGCTCTGACGGGTGAGATATTACCAGGTGAGATTTACCTACAGCCCATGACTTCTAGTCAGCAAAATCTTAGATGAAAACCTATCCTTCACTCTACACTGACTTCCAAAGAATATTGAATCAAGATAAAGACCTAGAGGGCCACATACACAAAGGCATTTTGGCATCTAAGTCCCATTAATTTCGGTGCAAGTTTTGGCATTTTCAGATATCATCTTTAATTTAGTCAAGTAAAGGAGGGTCAGTCCTTATCCCCAGCTCACTCCATGCACAAGTGCAGGCAGGGTGAAGGTCTGGGCTGTGCACAGAGCCGGCCAGCCCTGCCCACAGCCCCTGGTCTGCCAGGGCTCCTGGAGCTCCCCTGGGGACGGTGGCTGCCGGGGCTCTGGGTGCCTCCTCTGCTCTGCTGTACCAAGTGTGGTTTTTCACCTTGTCTTCCCTGTCATCATTTCGAAGCTGCACATTCGTATATATGTTTTACTGCACACTTATCTTCCTCCCAGGGTGAGAGAATGACCCACATATACAGGTGTTAAAGCCTGCAAAATGCTGGACTTTACAAAATGGGTTGTATAAGGATTTGAATCAGCAGTGCCCTGCTTCTTTCCAAACAGGCACTCTTGTTCCTGGACAGGGACTGTGCTTATGTGCGCATCTTTCCTTCTTCCTCCGCTCCCTCCTCCTCTCCGTGGCGCAGGTTGGGTGCCGATTCACGGCACTAACCTGCAGAGCAGCCCGCTCCCGGTGCCTGGGGCCAAAGGGAGGGAGTGAAAGTAAGAGAAAGCGGAATGCAAGGATCACAACATGCACGCTGGACAAAACCCTGTCTCCTGACCTTTGAAAGAGGCTGCCGGTGCCGTGAAGAGGGTGATGGATTGCTGCCTTCAGGCCAGCTGAGAGATGACAAAGCTGTGGCCGGTGCTGCTCCGGACTGGCAGCGCTGGAGGAAAAACGGCTTTTGAGATCCTGAAGGGCTGCCCCCGAGCAAACAGGGCTTTTATTTATCTTCCCTTTGACTTCCAGCATGAGATGAACGAACTTTCCTCTTTCTTCCTTTCTGGCACAGGTAGGGATGTGCACTGAAACGAGGATAAAAATAGAAAGCACCGAGTGTTCTTCAGGGAGGAGAGCGGCTGCAGACGTGCCTGTGCGGTGGGGACCCGCTCGCAGGAGGTCCAGGCTTCGTTCCCCTCTCAGCTCTAGTGCGTTCTCGCCCTAAACTTTTGTGAGTCATTAATGACTGGATTCTCCTCGTATTCAGTGGTAGAGCTGGAAAGGAAATTGGTTTCTTAACCCCGATGATTTTACAGCAGTGTAATTTTTTTCTCCCCTGAACTCCTTGTGAAAATACCACCGAGGCTTTTCAGTTCTTTTCAGAAGGAGAGAAATCGCAGGGCGCTCACGGCACGGTGACTCCCGGCCCTTGGGCCAGGAGAAGTACAGCGCCTGTCCCTGCCGTGTCCCACTGCCGATTTGCAATGAAATACAGAGCTGCTCCAACTGCCTCGCACCTTTAAGTGCTCTGAAACCACGATGCAGCTTGATGAAGTGGAGCTGAGGGTGGATCGTGCGGGGTTTGATGTTCTGTAGAGGCTGTTGGCCAGCACACGGCCCTGCCCAGGTGAGCTCGCTCCCTGCAACAGATGCGTTTTGGACCTGAGCAGCCGGTAGCCTTAATTACACCCAATGCTAAGGAAGGTTTTGACACCCAGATGGGAGAACAAAGGTGTGGCAGAATTGTTTTACTTGTTCTCAGTAAACTGGTGGCTGATCCAGTTAGTCCAGTCACTACCAATCCTCGCACGCACAGTGAGCACCAGCACCAGTGGTGGGTACGTGGAGCGGTTGTGAGTGGCCAACAATATTGCAATTAGCTGTACAAATAAAGCTGCGCTTGCTTTTGTCGCCCCAGGTCCGAGGGATCGCAGATTCTGGCCTCGTGGCTGCCAGCCCCCTGCCTCATCGCTGCCCGGCCGACTGCCGCAGGGCTTCCCCGGCCCCAGCTGGCTCCGAAAGGTCGAAGCCTCGGCAGTGGCCCAGCTACAGAAGGGGGGGAAAGGAAAACGTGTGTGCGCATTAAGGAAAGAAAATCCTAAAAGAATATTGATAGTGGATGCTTTTTATTGCGAGGAAGGAAAAACACCCTAGGAAAAAATGAGGCTGTGTTCTGTGTAAAGCTCTTCAGAGGCCGAGACGAATATTTTCTGTTTGAACATGTAGCATTTAAAAGCTAGTGCTTTCTCCCCAGCAAGATAAGTAAGGTTTTTATTTGAAACTTGCAGTATCTACACTTGGCCAGCTGCGAGGAGCTGGGTCCCTCTGAGCCAGGCAGCGCAGGCGGGGGGGCGGAGGAAAGCTCTGCCCGCTGCAGCACCGCACAGCTTTTCCTCTGCCTGTTCCCCCCCTCCAACTGCAAAAAACTGTGAATCAAAGAAGCTGTGGGAAGGAGCACCCTGGGTCCTGGCTTGTTTGAGACCAAAATGAATGTCAAAGTGGCTCCCACTCTGCTTGCTTTTGCTGGGTGTTCATGAAACGTGGAAGGCCGTGGGGTCGTGATCTCTGCCTCTGTCTTCGTGTTTCATCCCGCTGTCCAGCCGCAGTATATCAGAGCAGTTTCCACATAAATCAATAGCAACAGAGATCTCTTCATAGACTGTATGGCATCAAGGTTAAAACTCAGCTGTGTACTTTTAGATTTTTCTTTAATTTTTCAGGGGATTTTTAGGAGGTTTTTGATCATTTATATTTAAGATCTATGGATTTAGCTTTCTTACTGCTGCCATGTATCTTTAAAGCACTTACTAAATAGGTGCTATTTTCTTTGTACAGGAAAGGGGAGCAGGCACGGGGAGAGGCACGTTGCACCGAGGAGCTGATGCCGGTGGTGGAGGTGCAGCCCCGTGCCGGTTTTGCCGCGCTGCCCTGGCACTCAGGCTCGGCGGAGTCCGTCTGTCCCTCTCAGCAGCGGCCAAACCTGCATTTTTCATACCCACCCAACTTTGCAAGAAGCGACATTTGCAAATGGTTCTCGAGTGATTTAGGAGCTGTGAGCTTCCACTTGTACTGCACCTAGAGCGATGTTGGGATTGGGATCGGGATCGGGACCAGCCCAGCCTGGATTCGGTACCCTCGCCACAGGAGCAGCGAGGCTGACAGCTGAGCGGGCAGCAGGGCAATGCTGCCACCCCCCACCATCCCACCCCTCCCTGTGTCCCACCAGCACAGGAGGCGGAGGGCCAGCTCCAGCTCCAGCATTGCTGTTTGATGAGAGGACTTTCTGAAACAAGATTAAGGCAGTGATACTTTTATTAAACATAGAAGTGGACAGGAATTTGCATTAATGTCTCCTTTGTGGACAGCAGAAGTCTGCACTTATCCAGAACATCAAATTCTTATCTCTGTGAATGCAAATATTTGCCCCTGACCACAGAGGAAATGAAAAGTTTCTCCATTATGTATTTATCTGCTTTAAAAAGATGTTTTCTAAATACTAGAAGACAAGGAGAGGGAGAAAGAGGTTACCTGTATCACTCGGAGACGAGCTAAATCAGCATTTCAAACATGCCATTTCCTGCACGACAAGGTCCTTTTCCTTCGCTGATGTCTCCCTTTCTGCACCGTAACCTCCAGGGAGGGATTACAGGACCAGCAGCCCTTGCTATTTACAAGCCCTCCCTGCCCCAAAGTAAGCCAACAGCTTGGGATATAACTGACAAGACTGAAAAAGGAAACACTGATGTTTATGCTTGCCCTCTGCTTGTGAATTCCTTCAGATTGTGCTTTCTACCATTACACACGTAAGCATCACTGGAAAACCAGCTGAGATTTCTGCGCCATCACCTGCCTCCAGGAGCTGGTGCCGCAGCATCAGCCAGCATGGGCCGTTTTACAAGCGTGGCTGTGGCAATCCTGCTTTTTAGTTATTAAATCCCATGGGAATGAGACAGTGCAGCTCATTTACGGCTCTGTGGGTGAAGACTAAACTGCACAGGGAGTTTTTTCGGCGGCCCCGCGGACTGCAGCCAGTGCAGGGGGGGTTGGTGACCATCCTGGAGGAGCCCAGCACTGGCTGGAGGTTGGGTAATTTTACGTGGCTGCTTTGCTGCTGCTCCGCCGGTGTGGCTGGCTTCAGCGCTCTGCTCCGGGGCCAGGGTGGGGAGACGAATGGCTTGTGCTGTTCAAAGTGTCCAGTTCCTCCTCAGGTAACTTTAAACTCAATCATGCCTGACTTCACTTGCAAAGAAATCTTGAGACGCTTTGAAAGCCCGGTGCTGCCTCATTTACTCTCTGTCGCGCTGACTTTCCTCCTGCACAAGCACGCGGAACCGTGCCTGCTCGTTTTTGCAGATTTGCTGCCAAAACAGGGTAGGATTTCAGTGTGAGGAATGAGAGTGATTTGGGAGACAGCCCAGCAGGACGTAACTTACCTGGTGCCAGGATTTATGATGCTCTTCTCACGGAACCCGTGTGCCAGGCTGCCATGCTGCAGTGGCTCGGTCACTGTGCCCAGGGCAGGACTTGGACCCCTGCTGCGCTGAGCAGCGAGCTGGGGCTTGCAAAAGAGGGGGGGACATGGTGGCAGCCCCCCCAGGCAGCGCTCACAGCCTCTGCTTTGGGGTAACCCTCTCCCACATGCCCTTTTGATGGCTGTGTTGAAAAGCCATCTCTGAGCATCAGGATTTGGCCTCATCTGCCAGCTCCTCTCCCAGCACTGAATCTGGGCCATGGTTAAAGCTTCCAGCTTTTTCAGGCAAACACTCTTTGTCTGCTGTCTAAGAAAATTGGGCCCTGATTACTGATTAGACCCAACTACTTGCCGAAATATTGAAGAAACATGAAGAAAACTTAGAGCAAAAAAATTATTTGAGGGAAGTGTAAGCCACAAACCAAACGAGTAATAATGTATTATTAATATATTAATGTCAGCATTAATAGTAATGCAGTGTTTTGCAGCTGTTTTAGTAATAATGCTACAGCTTTATGTATTAATAAGTGTAGTAATATTAATGCCACTTTCTGCAATAAATAACATTGATAATAGCATTGCTTCTCAGGGGTTGTTTAAAACTTCTGCTTCTTGCGCTTTTTGCCCAGCCAGCATCCCCTTCCCCATCGCTAAGCGTCTCCCCTTGCAGAGCGCGCTTGCAGCAGCGAGCCACTGCTCGCAGGACTGAGGCACCTCGGAGTTTCTGCTACGGGGTTTTCTGGGTGATTCCCATGCCCCCAGCCAGGACCAAAGGCCCACTTCATTTTTAGAGGCTTGAGTTCTTTATTCCATATTCCTCTGCAGGGGACTTGGTACCAACAGTCTCGAGGAGAGGACAGAGGGAGGCACCTGTATCCCATTAACAACTTTCTGGTCTCTCTTGAGCCTATAGGTGGGTTTCAGACCAGTCGGGAGAGAAGGTTGTGATGAAATCAGCAACTCCAGCTGGTTCAAGGCTCTAGTAACAACCAGATGAGTCCTTCCACCTGGTACTTAAGGAGACCGCTGCTGGGGGGGCAATTTCCCTGCTGTGCTTGCGGGGTTGGTGGGCAGGAGGACGTTGGCCATGAAGGAGCTGCCCTGGAGCAGCTGGGGAACAGCCCAGGAGAGCGTGGGGATGCTGTTGGGAGAGAGGAGAGTCTGACTGACCCAGAAGCACGCAAAACCCCAAATGGGGGTTTTAATGGGGTTGTTACAGTCTAAGTTGGAAAGAAGTGTATGGAGGTGTGTTTCTGAGTGGCTCAGCCCCTTCCCCAGCGCTGCCTGCTGAGCTCTTGGGACTGTGCAGAGGAGGAGCTGGGTTGCCAGCCCGTGCAGGGACCAGCCCCAGGTAAGCCGATGCCCGGGCGTGCTGGTGAGAGGCGCTGGCTCTGTGGGAGCTTTGTCCGGGCAGCCCTGGCTGGCCTGTCCCTGGGGTTTGCTGTGCCAACCTTGTGCTGGTTCTCCGTGAGTTGGCCAGAAATGGTGCCAGTCACAGAAGGGTGGAGTTCAGCGTGATGATGCAGGCTTGTAAGGGATGGGCTGTGGTGTCTTTTGGGGCTTTTTTTTTTTTTTTGCATCAGAGATGGAGCACGTTGCAGGCACCCAGTGAGAGCTAAGAAACCTGTGGGTTGGAGAGGCAGGACTTCACTGATCAGCAGCATCTCACTGCTGCCCCAGGTCCTGGCTCCTCGTCCTTGCTGGGTGGAAACCCTGTGTGTGATGCTGTTGGGTACCATGATGCTATTAGCTAAAAATTAAGCTTTGTAGCTTGGCTGATGGCTTGAATCATCTCCTGCCCTGTGCAAAGCTTTCAGGTCGCCACTGCTGGGAATTGGTCATCAGAAGTCTTCTAGCCTGTTTGTGGTTGCTGTGTTTTACAGCAAGGGGTAGGTCAGCTTAGACCTATTTTTTATGAAGAGCTTGTGAGCCTGCAGGCTCCTTGTTGCTGTTTTTCTTTCTTAATTGGCTTTGAGTGCCTATGTGTGGATGTGCATGTGCCTGCCTCCCTCATCAGCAGCACCCCTGGTATTCAGCAGAGTAATTAGAACATCTAAATCTTCCCTATATGTCATCCAGACTTTGTAAAATTAACTGTGATTACTGACACCAGCCTGCAGACGTGCCGGATCCCACCCCAGCTCCCGATAAGCATAATTGCTCCTCATTGTTCCTCTGGAAAGTCTTGTGCTCACTGCCATGTGCGAGCTCCTTCCTGCTCGCTTTTATATTAGCGCAGAGTTAAATGACTTTGGCTTTTGTTGACTCTGGGAGGATTTATGAGGAGCTGCACACAACTGAAATCAGAAGTGCTTCTTGATTGCTGAGCAAACAAAAGCCCTGGGTTCTGTGATGGCTCTTGAAATGAATCCTTCCCCTTCTCCTCCTGCCCTGACCCCTCACTGGATTCGGCAGTGGGTTTTGCTGCTTGGGGTACGGCCAGGAGACCTGGCCCGTGCTGCCTTGCCCCAGGGTACGGCCCGTGGTGGAGCAGTGCGCGCTCACAAAGAGCCCTGAGCCTCCCCAAGGGCTTATATATATATGTGTGTGTGTATAAATGTATATATTTACTATACTACATATAAAAATAAAAAAATGCAGGCTGTTTGGGGGACCCAGTTGTGCGCCTGTCCCCGCAGGACAGGGTTATTTCTGCAGTCTGAAGTTGCATCTCTGGATGCAAATGCCCCTTCATCCCTTTGGCTGCGGGTGTCGATGACCTGCCCTGGGACGGTGCCTGTTCCAGCAGCAAAGTGTGGGTGGGGAGGCTAAGGAGCAGGTATTGATCATTATTAGTTTCTTGTTAAACAAGGGGTGATGTTGACCACTTATCCATTTCCTTACCACACAGGTTGGGGTGAAGAAATACAGAATTTTTCTTTCTGAAGCTTTTTTCTCCTCCTCTTCCCTTTCCCCCACCCAGCCCAACTGGCACATAGAGACGGGCACCACATCTTTTCTTTCCAGCTCGAGTGCTGCCCAGATGTCTTCCATGTTTCTCTGTCTTTCCTTGAGGATGCTGAGTCTCTCACACCATTCCCAATTAAAAAAAAAAAAAAAAAAAACCCAGGGAACTAACTTTTCTAATGNACTAACTTTGCTAATGACTTTGCTGACTGGAATCATTAAGGACATCTCAGCATCATGGCTGCTCTTCTCTCTGCTTTCAGGAGCAATATTGATTGCTATTTTAATTTAAACCTTGGACAAAATCCTTCCTTTTTCTTCCGAGTTCTCTGGCGTGGCTTGCTGTGAGAACCGACCGCTGTTCCTTGGGGCAAAGCACAGTGGAGTGGCAGGCGAGAGGGATGAAGAGCCTTGGGCAGGCACAGCTGTGACCTCCGGGCAGGGTGGGCGATTCCCCCCCGGCTCTGACCACGGAGAGGGGGCCGGGGG